>MJUU01025656.1:129851-150729 GCA_002080025.1 Modiolus philippinarum
GTGTGTGTGTGTGTGTGTGTGTGTGTGTGTGTGTGTGTGTGACAATTAAAGCACCCCTAGAAATGAAACAATTGGTAAGGAAACTGATACGATCACTAAGAATCGTGTACAAAAACATATTAATATGTGATTCTTTTTATTAGGGTATCTCATTTGGAGTTCACATTTTCATTTTGTTAGAAAGTTAGTAGTGGGAGAGATGGTAAAGAGCCTTATGTTATGTGGCGTAAAAACGTGATTTTCAAAACTGGAAAAACTAAAGCAAGAGATGCTTCATGATACTGGAAAAAAAGGATTTTTTGTCTGTGTTGCCATATCCTGTGAAAAGAAATTAAATCATCTCTGTTATAAACATAGAATAAAAAAGATAACAGGAAACACCGACAATGGCCGAAAAACATAGCCACATGCCAGAAAGTAAATAGGAACTGCACAAGAAAAAACCCACAATAAAAATACAAAAGACAAACATAAACAACGATAGGAACTCGGGACAGCCGGACTTGGTACCGGCACTAGCAAAAGCCAGCGGTAGGGTTAAACCGGCTTATTGGTACCCAAACCTGAATTGCACTGAGCCCATATACATAATGTACTACATTACGCTATATGAACACCTACGAGGAGGAATCCTCGTTACCGAGGCTATATTTGTACAAAGCCTTGGTAGCCGCATGGCCTAGGGCGCTTGACGTAGTGCAGGCGATGTTGCCATAGATGTCTCAACAGCGAGGATTGACACAAAATCTGCTGATGCAAATTTGCAGGTCTAACAATGTTTGACTGATTTTCAGACATATATCTAAATAACTCATCAAGCCCAGTATAATGTCTCGCGATATTATCCATTGGACTGGTATAGTATGAATAGTTATTACATACTTCAGGATGACTCTTTTGGATGACTGTTTTATTTTATGGATTGACAGCATGCAAAAATTGATCAATTGATGGAATTCAATAACTGCAATGTTGAGGCAAGAAGAAAAAATTCTCATATTCCGTGGTTGACAACCTTCCATCCTAACATGCCCAAGTTGCCATCCCTGTCTGATATATCCCGTGAATGTATGTCTGTTCTCGATACGTCCTCCAAAATGAAAGCCCTATTTCCTGAACCTCCACTTGTATATTTTCGGCGACCCAAGAACCTGATAGACATTCTCGTTAGAGCTAAACTACCTTCAACCGGGATAGGCTAGTTTACAAGATGTCGGGATAAACGTTTTTAATAGTTTAAATATAGTTCCACGACTGAAACTTTTCGAAGTACAGCTACCGGTGATATTTTCAAAATCTTTGGACAATTAGCATGTAAATCGCCCAATGTCATCTACCTGGTTACATGGTTGGTGAGACAGGAAATGTGCTCAATCTTCGCATAAACTTGCACCGTAACCATATCGAAAACAAAGATCAGTATCAGCCCACTGCAATCCATTTTAATGCTCAGAATCACAACTGGAAATGTTTGCTAGTCATTACAATTTATCAAAATAGATCGTGGAATGAAAACCAGAGAAGACCCTAAAATGCTACTAGATTGATCGTTTAAAACCCAGTCTTAACATAATGATTATATACTAGGCAAAACAAGTTAAGGAATATATTTATTCAAATTCATGTATCTTAAATTTTGTCTCTAAGCATGCGCATAACCACTGTTCCGATCAACCTGAAATTTTGCACAGTGTATACACTTACAATTATGAACATTTTATGCAATTTTCAATGTTTCAATATTTCTCAATATGTTTTTCTTTTCTTTTTTTTTCTTTTTGGCAAAAAATCGTGATTTTGACATTTTTATCAAGTTGACTGCCTACAGACTTCGATTCACAAAAAGATGTTGAAAAGTAGCAGAAGTTGTGGGAGAAAGGCTTCATTGTATCGGTTCCTGACAAAATTTTGATTTGTTTTTGAGGCGGATACATTTTTTTGGTAAAAATGCAAATTTTAGAATTTTATGTTTTCCGAGGAGGCATGACAAGGTCGAAAGTTGACACCAAAAACTTTTTTCAAGTGTCTAACCTGATAATCTCGAAAACATCAGAAAACAAGATCCAAGACTGATTGATTCTTGTATGATTAGGTCAAACTAAACTGTGTTTTAAAACTTAATACATTTTGCAATGGAAAAGAAAAATCTTGATCCTAAACTTTTTTGTTGAGCGTTCAAACTAGGCGACGCCTTCAGTCTCCGTTAGTGGAGCAGGACATGCTTACCCTTCCGGAGCACCTGATGTCACTCCCGGTTTTCATGGGAGTTCACACTATGAGTGCCTTAGTTCTTAATGTTATCTTTTTATTTCCGTGCATTGTAGCTGTCTCACGTCCTAGTTTTGTCTTTGTTTTATCTGTTACCGTTTTTGCCATGTCTTTGGACTTCGATTTTTGTAGGCATCGCTTCCCTTGTTCCTTCGGTATTCTACTGCCGTTGTTACGTAGTCTACTGATGAAATTAGGTTTTGTAGTGCAGTTTTTTTGTTAATAGTTTATTGTTTTATTATATAATTTATGTTGTTTTGAAAAAGACTAGGATACAGTTGAAATATAGTATTTGTACTCGTGCAATTCACATTGTTCAAACTGAAAGTGTATAAATAAACCACAGTGTGTGTATCTTTTTAGGGACTTTGGGTGTTTTTGCTTTGTTTTTTGTTGTTTATATATATATATAATCTTCAAATCAACAAATTAAAAAGCACGTGAAAAACAGCGAAGATATTCGGAAACATATCCGGTTCTTTATAAAAACACAGTAAGAAAGAAAAAAAATATATAGTCAAACAAAACCTATTTACAAGACTAACCTACAGTTATTTCAACAAAAAATCAAAACTTACATATTGGATGCTGTTAATTAAAGATGGAACATGTGAAGACGAAAAAAAACATTTTTGAGTATCGATACATGGAAACTATAAACAATACGCTTACAAATTTTTAACTTCGATTAGTTCTGGATCAACGTTGGGTATATCATTATATATATACACTTTTTTTTTATTTGTGCAAATAGTTTAGAAATACAGAATATATTTTCCCTAATATATCAGATTATGTTCGTTGACGGTGAAGATATCCTATGAATAGCGAGTGTTTTATGTACTGGAATGTTGACACTTTATTTGTTTATTTTAATGTGCTTCGATGAAAAAATTGAAGATAACTTAAACAAACCATATCTAGAAAATATGGTGTAATAATGGTGTTTTATGGATGTTAGGATAAATCTTTAATGCTGATAAATCATGATATCTGACAAGGGCAGATTTAGGGGGCATAGGAACGTACGCGCCCCTTTTTACCACAAGAAAAAAAATGGGGAATTCATTATTTTACTTCTTATATACCTGTTGTTTTATGAATTTTACATGAAAATAAAATATTTTTAGGAATTTTAATGAAAAATGAGTATGAAAGTCAACCGCGTATCCTTCCACTCTTTCATGAAAGAACATGATGCCATATATTATCAGCAGCATTGATATGACAAAAAAATATAATGGATCACATTCTTAGAAAAAGCAACGAAATGAAAAAAAAAAACAAAACAAAACAAAGATATGAAAGGATGCTTTTCATATGCATGTGGGAAAGATTTATAGGTAATAATAAAAAAAAATCTAATCTTAATAAGAGGTAAAAGGATGGCCATGAATTTAAACTAATTCGGTCTTGTTCCTTTTTGTAGAATCACTAACAGCACATACACTGGTATGAAAAAAGAAAGAAGAATATATAGTGATGAGCCTTTTAGAATGTAAAAATATAATAATAAATTATAAATCGGTATTTGTTCGAGCGTTCTTCAAATTAATGCACTTGTTCTTCTTCGTCTAGAACAAGTTTTACCACTGTTGTTATTATACATCAATACATGTAAAACTAGTTTAACCCAGCCGCAGCAGGTTTGCGCCTGTCCTAAGTCAGGAAATTTATTAAGCCTTTGTGTGTCTTGTCTGTTTTCTAGTTAGTTCACTTTATGTCTATAGGAGTCTAGGAAGATGCTTATTTCGCTGAACTTGATTACTCTTTTATTTAGGGGCCAACTCCGACCTACCGTTGGGTGTGGGGTTTCCTCACCGTTCATTGAAGATCTTATGGTGGCTTTGAGTTGTTATTGCTCCCCTTAGGGTCGTTGTCTCTTTGACACATTCCCCGTTTCCCTTCTTTTTCTTACTTTTCAATATTTTACTACATTTTTAATGTCAATGTACATCCTCCATGGGTTCAAGCTTAGAATGGCGTATTTCATCAACAAAACTGTGTTACAATTTATCAAATTATAATATATAGGCACAAAATTTCTCTAATTCCGCTAATTAAAAAATGTATGACCACTTTCATGTGAATCTTTATCCTTCACCATAAAAATTTTGCGAATGCATTGATTCATCTCCAAATCTGTTTTAGCAGATCATCTGTTATATGCAGATCATAATAATATCTGATAAATGTATTTTCATACTTTAAATTGAATGGTTCTCCAACTACACTTGTCACAAGAATGCAATTTTAAGTTATTTTGACATTTTTTGTAGGTTCGTTGAACAACATCTTCAGAACCAAACTAAACTTTCTCCCATTTGTAAATGCAAATGTTTACACACTCAAAAAAAAAAGGTTTCGGTTCTTGGTGTCTTTTCGGACGTATCATCTTCTTAAGCACTGTAAAAGGGGGGACATGGGCACAAAAGAACTTTTACAGCCATATTCGAATGTTAATTTGTAAAACAAATATACAAGTGCAGCATATATTAGCTGTATTGCTTGCAAGTACACGTTCCAGAAACCACAAGATTGCATTTTTTAAAAATGACCCAAACATAACATTTTCGTAGCTAGATAGTCATTTGTCTTTGATTCATTTTGATTTAAAAAAATGACACAATATTTAGATGAAATAGTGATGAACAATATTTTAGTTATTATTTTTATAGTTTCCTATGACAAAATCTCTTTGTGTAAATGTTTTACTTCTATTTCGAACATTCAGTAAAACAATAAACAAAACGAAATAACAGACATGCAAACAAAGAAAAAAAAAGTAAGTCTGCTTACATTTAGCAATATCTGTATTATTAAGTAGACTTGACGATATGAATATTTATTAGATTAAAGTTTTTTTCTAATATGGCGTCCTTCATACGCTTCATAAGCATAAAGCCCTCCAATGACATCACATTAAAACTCATTAGTCATATTATTAACTGAAATAATGGAAAACTAAAATCGAAGTTTAAGTAAAGTTTTGTTTGTCATGTTTAGAAAAAAAGCCTTATATGAATTTGAAATATTCATCGCATATGGTTATATTAAATTACGCATTAGGCATGCTGTCTTGTGACATAATTATATCATGTTTAAAAAATAACAGGCTATCTAAAAAAAGTCCTTCTGAAGCCTTTACGAAAAATTTTAAACCCCCGTCACACTGTGACGAAGACCATCAAGATCTTAGTACGTTCTTAAAACTGTCTGGAACGTAGTGAAAACGAGATAGAAAAATAGCTTTAAAGTTTTTAGAACGATTTCTCCACGTCAGTGCTAAGATCGCGATACGTCTTTAAAGTTTATGACCAAGTTTTTGTAAGTCTATCAAGGCATTAATACGTTTCATCTGCGTTCATCACGTCTTTACTACTTTCAAACTACGTTTTTGATACGACTCCACTGCGACCACCCAGTTTGAAGTAGGTCCCCAATACGTTTGTACAGAGTTTGTACTAGAGACAATGAAAAAAAGATAATTCATTGTCGCAAAACCTTGTGGTGGTCGAGGTTCTTTTTGTAACATTTTATTCCAAGCGTTAGCGATGTAACAAAATAAAAAAAAAACAAATCTATACTAAAATGACAAAGTATCGGACGAACATGGTTTATTTCAATTCTAATATTGGAATTTTACCAGTATTAGGGGCGTTTTGATTGGATCGGCAACATTGACTTCAATTCTTTAATGCATTCATTCTTCCATAATCTCCACTAGAAATTCTACTCGACGCTGCTGACGAACCGGGCGTTACGGTTTTGATTTATGGCTCTGTCAACCTATAACGTTCTAGCGAATGTTCGAAAACTTCCGGGCGAACATTTTTGTTAAAAACGATAGCACTTACTGAAGAATTTGCAGCAATTCTCCTGATGGACACATTGTTACGTCAGACTGATGATTTCAACACACGGGAAACTAATTACTTATATGCAGCATACAAAAAGCATAACAGACCATTCCATTATTAAAAAAACAACATTTTACAAGCATACTTGTAGTATGCGGAACGAGTGCATAATGGGCGTCTAACGAACAGTCGAACATCTGCATGGTTGAAAGACTAGATTTTGATGATCTTTCCTCATATCAGTTTAATTATGTTTCCAAGTCAAATCAAACATTGATAAAAAAAAGTGAAACCGAAAGATGTGCAGACTTACATGAAGGGTTACAAAAAGAAAACCACATTTTTTTTCAAATGATGCTGATTTACATTCTGTTGAATGGATTTTTTTTTACTTGTTCATAAACCAGTCTTTTATTACACAAACACTGGCCGATACATTTCACATTACTCTTTAGATACAAGGAATCATGTGTGCATTTATACACATTTTAAAAAAACAAGCGAGAAGCTACTATATATATATATATATATATATCAAACTTAGCGTGTATTTCACATATACCCTGACTTTCATCCAATGTGTGCATATTGTTTTTATCAATCAAATGTTTGCAAACATTGCAAATTTTGAGCTTTTTCAAAATTTTGCAACCCAACCAACGTTACACAACGCATGCCAGTGCACGCATCATTTTGTTACTTATTAATGCCTTGTAATGTTAAAAAGTGAAACAATCACTTTTCGCAAGAAATAGATGAAATCCCAGTGGTGGATCCAGACTTATTGCTAAGGGGGGTGGGGGGCTGGGGGGCGACCAATATTTATTTCAAAAGGGGGACCGGGAACCCAATTTCTTTTTAAAACTCCTAGGAATTATAAAATGAAACCGACCTAAGGTCCCGGGACTACCCCCCCCCTCCCCCCCCCCGCTAAATCCGCCACGGAATCCATAGATGGGTCAGTATTGGTTGTTTTGTTTAGAATTGAACTATTCCATATTCTATTTTGTGCATGTGGCAATGGTACATGTACTTAATTGAAGTAATTATAATTGAAGGGCACTATATCAAAACTACATTTAGGTTCTTCGAAATATTAGCAGTGCCGCATCTACATTTGTAGAAAATGTTTAAATACCATACGGTAAATCCTTTTTACTTGTCATAATTTGTATATTTAGAATATTTATCTTTTACTGGAATCAAATGTCCGTCTTTTCGTGAAACTACACTCCTTTTTCATCAAAATACTTAAAAAAATACTTACATTTGTAAGATACTTAAAAATAAAGCAATAAAATATCTAAGTTTTGAATGTTATTCTGAAATATTAAAATATAATGATAGTCAGGTATTTGGCAATTGAGGTATAACGAGTATTTAAGATTTTTTATGCAGTTCTCCTAAAATTTTGCAAAAATGGCATAGTGGATTTTATAAAATTTTGAAATAGGTCATATGTGAGGAGTATCCTTAGTTGCCAAGTTTTTGGTGAATTTTGTCATCATGAAGAAATTGAATGAAGCTGTGATTTCAGCAATGTTTTTGTACTGCAAATCAACACTTATTACATGCCTATGATCATTATCCCATATTAAGGTCTCCGAGGTTGTATGCAGCTAAGCTGTTTGGCAATTTATTGCTAATACATGCTGATTCGTATATATATATATATACAGAAGAACCTCATGAGTGAGTTTTGAACAGAATTTCAAAGTAAGTGTTGTTTCTGTTAACAAAAGATTGACATTTTTCAATTTTTTTCGTGAAGTAAATTAGTACATTATTTGTTTCATACTGCAAATTTAAAGAAAATTCAATTTGTGGAATCTTTGCGGTTACCAAAGATCTGCTACCTTAACTAGGCTTTTATAACACCGAGAGGGTACTCAATAAGCAGATGAAAATGCACAAATTATCTTAAATGTCCACTGTCGGCAATCGACTATTCACAGGATTTACTGGTATCTGAAGAGTCATGTGTTTTAAATCTTTGGAGTTTAAATACGAAATTAGATTAACTTTTAAAGTGCACGAATTTGAATATGACTTTATATATAGACCTACACTGATAGGTGTTGAATGAAAAAATACAAACTACTTTAAAAGAAAGTCTCAATGATTTCACACATGTCGAAAATATATGTGAAAAAACATGCAACCTGTCAAAAACCTAGTAAAAACCTACTGCAAACGGAGTAAAAACCACCAGAATGTACAATTAACGTAGTAGAAACTTGGCGGACGTGTTAAAAACGCATTAACAACTTTACCAGGTCGTGACATAAACTTGATTGAAAAATACCGTTATATGGAATCGTAGTGAAAACGTATCAAAAACGTGCCGAGGTCGTATTGCAGTCTTTAAGGATGTATTAAGAACGTAGTAAAGACGGCAAAGAATTTCATCCCGTCTGCGCCAAGTCCATGAAGTTTTTGTCCCGTTCATTCCACGTTCTTTCTACGTCCACGCCGTTCTCAATACGTTCTTAGTAGGTCTTTACTTCGTTTTGTCACCATCACGTTCTTACCACGTTTTTTTTAACATGCTCAAAATTATTCCACGTCCTTCACGTCCTTGAAGTTCGTACAACGTTCAATAAAGTTTGTACTACGATCATTCGAGTTTCTATCACGCCTTTACTACGTTCAGCAAGTTCTTGCCACGTTCATTTGATTTTTTGGACTTCATGAGAACGTAGTAAGAACTTTATCCAGTGTGACGGGGGCCTTAAAACGCTTGTTAAACATGTTAGAATCGAACAGGACTTTAAACAAATAATAACATGATAAAACTTTATATTTATGTTCATTTTAGATGTCGCTTTTGCTTGGTATAAAATATTGACAAATATGAGGTGTGACTATTCGGTATAAAGCCTGATTGCAATTATCTATTTCTTTAATACATATAAAAACGTTAAACATTCAAAAATAGATCTAACATCGACAGTTCTCTACACATTACAAAGAAATATATATATATATAAAAGAAAAATCTGTAAATAATTAAGGTAAAATTGCTGATCCACCAAATTTTTCTCCTAAAAATCCAGATGTGTGCATGACAGCTTCTTTTTCAGTATGGACAACATATTTCCTAAATAAAGAAAAACAGTTATATGATTCCTGAAACAACGGCAATAGAATACAGGAGGAACCAGTGATGATCACAAAAACCAAAGTAATAAGACATGGCAAAAACGGCAACACAGAAACAGCTTTACAAAACAAGGGCGTGACACAACCACAAGGCACGGATATGAAAAGACATTAAGAACTAAAGCACTCATAGCGTGAACTTCCATGAAAATCTGCAGTGACATCAGATGCTCTTGAAGAGTTAGCATGTCCTGCTCCGCCAAGCGGCACCCGTCTGAATATGGAATACTGAATGAATAATGTCAAATAAAATAGAGAAAAAAGTGGATTATCAATATCTATCGTCGCACGCTTTTTAAATCTTTATTTTATTTTCACAATGCACGGTGTTTCACTGTTCGACCGTTCTAGGTTATGGATTTAACGCTTTACCATAAACTAAAAAATGAGAGGGTATGAAGAAAATGCACATGAGACAAGGTCTTTACACATACCTGGTAAAACCAGGTAATTGAACAGCGCTCTTATTCTTTTTTTTCATCTTAAAGTCAGCATTATGCCTTTAACAAATAGCAAACACTCCTAGCTTATAGTAAGTTCAAGACGGCCCCTAGCATCAATTTTAGCGTAATTCATTCCTGGATGTCTCTTGAAAAGTGCACGTTTCTATTGGTCATGAATGCTACATCGACAAAAAAAAATAACTTGCAAAGCGTTCTAACAATTAACTCAATGGGTGCCCTGTGATCGTTGTTATATTATATCCTTTGTCGAGCAGCGCATATTAGTGTTTGTAACAGTACTTATAAGAGTTGCTTGTTGACTACCCCGTATCCATGACAAAATGGATACATGGATGTGGCATGGTTTAAGATTTTGCAAGTAAATTCAGCTTAAACCGGTGCGAGGGGCCGTATTGAAGTTACTATGAGGTAGAAGTGCTAGCTGTATGTTGATGGCCTGACAGTGACTTTAAGATGAAGAACAACTATGAAAGTGTTGTTCCTTGCTAAATCTGATCGTGTATTTGTCCCATGTACATTTACTTCATATCCCTTTTTTTGTACACATCTTACATATTTTTTTTTGTATTTCGTGTACATTACTTACCTTATTTCTGTAGTCTTGGATTCATTTTTGCTTCTGATCTTACAATAGTTACATTATATCCTCAATCCTTGCAGTGTTTATTTCACAAAAATGGTGTTGTATATGCAATAGGGCACATTAATCCTACATTTTCATCCATTGCATTCGGATGCATATTTATTTTATAGTTTTAAGAATTTTTATGTAAACAGCGAAAAGTTATGGAGTAAATGCACAGGAGACAAAGTTTCTTCAAATACGTGTTAGAACCAAGCAATTTATCAAGGCTTCTAATGTTGCTCTTTATTTGTAAGTGTTTTATTTCCCGCTGGTTTGGCTAGTTTCTGATCTTTTTGCCCTGGGTTTTCTGTAGTTGAACTTCTTTTAAGTAAGTTAGTAGATGAATATGAATTAATTGCTTGAAAAAAAATATTATATTCTCCCTTTCAAAACAGGTATGTTGAAAAGGCTATAATAATAATATTCTTATCGTTCTTATGAGGGTTTACCTTTCTCTTTTGGCTTTCGTTTGTATTTTCTTGTGTAGTTCCCCGGTAGATTATGGCATGTTATCGTAATTTCCAGCTATTGTAAATGTTTCCCGTTATCTTTGTTCTTAAACTACTTACACTTTCTGAAGTTTACAAACGTACAAGACACCGACTATCAGTATAACAATAACAATTCCAACAGTGATAGATATTCCTGCTATCAAACCAACATTCACTGTCGATGATGAATCTATATATATTTCAAAGAAGAATCATAAATTAAAAATTGTATGTTATAAACTTTAATGTGTAGATGAGCAATCTAGAATCTAAAGTAAAAGGAAAAATGGTAACCTCCGGAACAGAGGTGCATAGCTCTTCCTGCGTCAGACATCACCTCTGATACACCAGAAGGAGGGTTGCCTCTCAAAATGGCCGATTTGCAAGACGTGACAGTGTGAAATACGTCAGGATATATACGACGTTACTGTGAAAAGGACGCGGCAAATCCAATATGGAGGAAACAGTGAGGCAGATGTGATATATGACGTAGGAAGAGATATGCGCTCTGTTTCGGAGATTCGAAAAATGATACAGCGCACAAATGATTTTGCAAAAACACCAAAGTTTATAATAAAGGACGGGTTGCTATAAAATCCTTATTTGGTCCATGATTTTTTCGGAATGAAAAGTTTTGAAAAATATTGCATAGCATAGTCGTTTTAAAGCTTATTGTTTGTAGAAAAATCGTTGCAATTATGTAGGTGAAACTATCGTAATAAACGGGTGCGTGGTCTTCGATGTGCATTAACCGTCTAAATTATTTAGCATTATGTCTATGGGAAATGTGTCTTAGGGGTCCTATAAAATTTAAAATATTATATTGACCCAACCTCTGAACCAAAACGAGTTTTTGATGGTAGAAGCTTCATAAATTAAGTAGTATAATAAATATAAAGTAATGTTGGTTTACAGGTGGATCAGGGTTAAATTTGAAAATTTGAAAAAAAAAAACTGATAGAATTTGAGTTAAAGGGCGATAATGCTAATCTTAGATAAAGATGACAGGATCCGTTAAAAAGTGCGGTAGCTCTTTATATTGCCTTTTTCTCAAGAAAAATATGAAATGCCTTCAAATTTTAATATATTATATGCGTTTGAATAATATTTTGCGAGATAGGCTTTTAATATTTTGCATGAAAAAAGATCACTTTAAGATAATATGTCAGGAACCATGACTTGCCTTAACTTTTTCCCTCAAGGTCAGATTATTGCTTTTCGTGTGGAAAGTAATGTCCAGGGTATATATTTGTGTCTTTTTAGATAGACTCTTGATATGTTGCATATAGATGGAACACTTCAAGAAATTGTGTCAAGAACTATGATTTGTTAACTCTGACCTTGTCCTTTGTCTTCAATGTCATATTATTGCTATTCTAATGTATTCTAATGGGCTACAATTTTTTTGTCATTTGAGATAGGCTTTTGATATTTTGCATGTAGGTAGATCACCTCACGACAATTGATCCTAAATTGGTGACATATGACCTTGACCTTTTCCACAAAGTCAGAATATTGATTATCCCCGAGGTAATTCGCCAGCCCAGTAGTCAGTACTTCGGTGCTGACCGGAAAGCCGATTATATTTGGAACCTTACAATATCTAATTTTTGTAAATTTTGTTGAAACTAAGGAGTATCTCCCTCATGCAAAGCTCTGTCCTTAGCTGATTTGGGCTTTCTATTTAGATCATATTTGATTATAAGTTGTCTATCAGATCAGTTTTTAAACATCTTTGACTTTATGGTCTTCCAAACGATTAGATTTTATCTGCACTGATGAGACATAAGTTGTCGAAATGCGCATATGCAGAATCAAAATTCACAGTAACTTCGGTATTTGGTTATTTCTAATGACAAGTTGTGTCCATGCTATAACTTGTTTGCATTTTGAGAAGGGCTTCACATATTTTTGCAAAGAGATATATCACTTCAAGACTATATGTGTCATAAACAGGTTTGGTGTAACTTTGACCTTGATTATTTTCTTCAAGGTCAGATTATTACTATCTGAATGATAAGTCTAGTCCAGGCTAGACATGTCATGTCAGTTTACTGCTAGTAGTCTCTTGTGATTTCATGTTTATGTCCGTATATTTAGTTCTTTCAGTTTCATTTTTCACAATTGACTCAGTCCTGTTGCCAACTGAATTTTACTGTTGTTACGATTGTTTTTTTTTTATTTATCACATTGGCTGTAGGGGTAAGATTTGGATCCAATAAAAAACTAGTTTAACCCCGCCGCAGCAGGTTTGCGCCTGTCCTAAGTCAGGAAATTTATTAAGCCTCTGTTTGTCTTGTCTGTTTCCTAGGTAGTTCACTTTATGTCTATGGATGTCTAGGATTATGTTTATTTCGCTGTACTTGTTTACTCTTTATTTAGGGACCAACTCCGACCTGCCGTTGGGTGTGGGGTTTCCTCACCGTTCATTGAAGATCTTATAGTGGCTTTGAGTTGATATTACTCCCCTTTAGGTCGTTGTCTCTTTGACACATTCCCCGTTTCCCTTCTTTTTCCTATTACCTTTTCATCTTTTGAAGTATACGTTTGATATTTAATATGAAATAGATCTTTTCGAGGGCATGGACCTATACCATGGTTTGTGACCTTTGACCTTGAATTTTGTTCTCAAGGTCAGATTATTGCTTTTCTTATGCCAAAGTCTTGTACAGACTATAACTTTTTTTGTCTTGTGAGATATGCTTTTGTATTTTGCATGTACATTGATCGGTTCATGTCAAAGGGTCAAATATCAATGTTGATGACCCTTAAGTTTTCATCAATCAATCTTCTGCAATGGTAAATGATACAAACTTTTATCTTAAACCTTGTATAGTTATTTCATTGTGGGATATATTTTCAAACATATGGGTATTACATCTTTTTTCCTCTTTGATAATTATGATTGTTTCCATACTTGTGTTTTGTCCACACTTGGATTGTGTCCACACACTTAAATGAATTCTTATTTAACACTATTATTGAGTTAGTTGGCTTTTTAAAATGTATTTCACTTTTTAAACATATAACTTCGTTGATTTGTAACCATACAAACATCAGTCCAGATATCATAATTTCAAAAAGAAATTTTATCAATTGTTGTTCTTTTTTAGATAAATATGAATATTTAATTGTCTGTTAACAATTTTCAGCTCAAACATCAATAGAAATTTACATTTAAATTTATGTTGAACGCGTCAGTAGTTTCGAGGTGTTAAATTGTCTAAATTTGACCACCATATTGTATATGGCTGTCACGTGATCAAGTAACGTAATTTTGATTTCATATAATAACATATATATATAGGACACTTCAAAAATTAATACATTAATCAGATATTTTATTGGCCGAAAAACGTCCTTACAGCAACCCCACCTTTCCTACAAAACTACAAAAAAGATATTTAATCTTAACCATGGACTACTGCAATGGCTATCTGTCGGTATTTAAAGCATATAATACTTTAAATGGTTAAGTATAATTAAACCTTCACGTACGTAAATTATGTTTCAGATTTTTTGTCAAAAGAATTATGACTGCTTCAAGTTGTATCTTTGAACATACACATGTAAGCATTTTCTACGCAAATGAAACTGCTAATATCATCCTTGGCATCTTTGTATTTCAATGTAATTTAAATTCATCAAATGATTCTCATAAGAATGGGAGCTTTCGTTCAAATAAATGCAATTGGTTTAGCGGAAATTGGCAACAATTCATTTGAAATTAAAATCCAGGCAACAAAGAGTATCATTTTGTGTAAATAAGTTTCTTTTAAACTAATCTATATGTGTCTATTTACTTGCTAATTATCACTACTTAGTTAATAGCTATAGCACACCCTGCATAAAATTATAAAATATATACTATATTCGATGAATGCATATTTTACGAAAGGATATGGAGTAAATGAACATGAGACCATAATACATATGTTAACTCCAACTGCAATAATTTTAATGAGCTTATGGCCATTTCGGAAATTTATTCCTCATCAGCAGCACTAGAACCATATCAAAGGAAATCCACAATTTCAAAAAATATTAAAATGCATAAAACCGAACGAAATCCGAATAATCAGTAATATCAAATATAGCTACGGACAAAACTACGGTGGTGGGAGTTAATCCTTCGGTTTTAGAATTTACATAAATTTAGATAATAGTAATTGAACAAAATGTACACATGAGATATTATTTCATGTACAAGTACACCATATCTAAGAAAAATAAAGAGCATACATCTCTACCACGGGGAATTGTTTTACCAACTCCACACTGCAATAAAAGACAAACTTCTGTATTAAATATTTTACGAAAGGATATGGAGTAAATGAACATGAGACCATAACACATATGTTAACTCCAACTGCAATAATTTTAATGAGCTTATGGCCATTTCGGAAAATTATTCCTCATCAGCAGCACTAGAACCCAAACTAAGGAAATCCACAATTTCAAAAAATATTAAAATGCATAAAACCGAACGAAATCCGAATAATCAGTAATATCAAATATAGCTAAGGACAAAACTACGGTGGTGGGAGCATGTATTATTTTATATTTTCAGTACCAACATTAACATAATTCTAATTGGTTAAATAAAGAAACAAATATAGATAAACATATTCAGCAGACAGGTGAACGTACGCGAATCGAGAGCACCTTGGAAAATATTGGACATTATGTGTTTTATCTAACATAGAGATTCATTTTGGGAAACATCTAAATACAAAAGTTACTATGAATTTAGTTTCTGCATAAAATTTATGATCATTTTCAACACGTTCTTAATCACTAATTTTGTTTAGATAAAATATATGCAACGATAAATTAAATAAATAGATAACACAGTTAGAAAAAAAACATACTGAAAAGCGGCTTTTATTATATGCATCACATCTAAAAAAGTTTTTTCGTTATAATTAGTCATTTAAGCCATACTTTGACTAAAGATGTAATGGGTTGTTAATTAACAGAAATACGGGACTTCTGAGTCATGTTCAAACCGGAATACATTTCTTATAATATATGAAAAAATCAATGCATCAATACATTGACAATCACAAATGAAAGAACACTTTTGAGGTAAGGGTGGTTTATATGGTTGTTGCGATTCAGGTTAATTGTGTTCGTCAATTAAAATTTAAAGACTTATCATGTAGAATCAGTTATAAGTGTATACTTCAATCTCATAGATAGTTTGTTATTTCATGTGGTTTATGTCTATTAGATCTAATAGATCAAGTATCCAATCCCTCTGTCTCACTGGTATTTGAGGAGATCGTTTTCACCTTCAATTACACGAGAGTCCCTCTCTTGAAAGAAACGTGTTATTCAATAGGAATTAGATGACTTGTTTATTACCCTTTTGACTCAATTTTAATCAGAACAAAGGAGAGCTAAAAAAGTGCTTTGTTTAAAAAGCTGTTACAAGGTTAAAGAAATGGAACATAAACAAATGAGCAAACAAGAATACAGACAAAAAATAAATAAATAAAATATTAATTTAAATGATTAACAAGAGGCTCTCAAGAGCCTGTATCGCTCACCTGGGCCATGGCTGACATATGCAGTTAAAATAGTCCCAATGTTTAAAGGGCATTATTTTCAAATTTGTTAATAGACATTGATGTTAAATTATCATAAGTTAAACTATGTTCCAGACTAGCAGCTATTTTGGATAGGGGTGCAGTTCTACTGTCACCTTTCTTGAAGGGGCCATCTAAGGACCATTGAGTATAATTTTAGTTCAAATTGGCTAAATATTTTCAGAGGAGAAGATCTTTGAAAGTGTGTCCCCATAGGGTCCAATGTTAAAACTATGATCCCCGCTGGCGGCCATCTTGGATATAGCGCAGATCTGAAAAACAACTTTTTTGCAGGGGACCATCTATGGACCATTTTGACCAAGTTTGGTCTCAATTGGTTGAGTAGTTTCAGAGGAGAAGATCTTTGAAATCTTTTCCCATAGGGTCCAATGTTAAAACTATGATCCCCGCTGGCAGCCATCTTGGATATAGCGCCAATCTGAAAAACATTTTTTTTGCAGGGGACCATGTAAGGACTATTGTGGCGAAGTTTGATTTCAATTATTGGCGCAGTAGTTTCAGTGCAGAAGATCTTTCAATGTCTTTTCCCATAAGGTCCAAAGTTAAAACTATGATCCCCGCTGACGGCCATCTTGGAAACAGCGCGGATCTGAAAAACAACTGTTTTGCAGGGGACCATCTAAGGACTATTGTGGCCAAGTTTAGTTTCAATTGGCCCAGGAGTTTCAGAGGAGAGGAGAAGATCTTTCAAAGTGTTTTCCCATAGGGTCCAATGTTAAAACTATGATATCCGCTGGCGGCCATCTTGGATATAGCGCGGATCTGAAAAACAACTTTCTTGCAGGGGACCATATAAGGACTATTGCGGCCAAGTTTGGTTTCAATTGGCTTAGTAGTTTCAGAGGAGAAGGTCTTTGAAAGTGTTTCCCACAAGTCCAATGTTAAAACTATGATCCCCGCTGGCGGCTATCTTGGATATAGCCCAAATCTGAAAAACAACTTTTTTTGCAGGGGACCATCTAAGGACCATTGTGAACAAGTTTGGTCTCAATTGGCTGAGTAGTTTCAGAGGAGAAGATCTTTGCATTTCTTTTCCCATAGGGTCCAATGTTAAAACTATGATCCCCGCTGGCGGCCATCTTGGATATAGCGCCAATCTGAAAAACAAGTTTTTTGCAGGGGACCATGTAGGGACTATTGTGGCCAAGTTTGGCCTTAATTGGCATAGTAGTTTCAGAGGAGAAGATCTTTTAAAGTATTTTCCCATAGGGTCCAATGTTAAAACTATGATCCCGGCTGGCGGCGGCCATCTTGGATATAGCGCGGATCTGAAAAACAAGTTTGTTGTAAGGGACCATCTAAGGACTATTGTGGTCAAGTTTGGCTTTAATTGGCCCAGTAGTTTCTGAGGAGAAGATCTTTGAAAGTATTTTCCCATAGGGTCCAATGTTAAAACTATGATCCCCGCTGGCGGCCATCTTTGATATAGCGCGGATCTGAAAAACAACTTTTTTGAAGGGGACCATCTAAGGACTATTGTGGCCAAGTTTGGTTTCAATAGGCTTAGTAGTTTCAGAGGAGAAGGTCTTTGAAAGTGTTTTCCCACAAGTCCAATGTTAAAACTATGATCCCCGCTGGCGGCCATCTTTGATAAAGCGCGGATTTGAAAAACATTTTTTTTGTAGGGGACCATCTAAGGACTATTGTGGCCAAGTTTTGTTTCAATTGGCCCAGTAGTTTCAGAGGAGAAGATCTTTGAAAGTGTTTTCCCATAAGGTCCAATGTTAAAACTATGATTCCGGTTGGCGGCGGCCATCTTGGATATAGCGCGGATCTGAAAAACAACTTTTTTGCAGGGGACCATCTAAGGACTATTGTGGCCAAGTCTGGTTTCAGTAGTTTCAGCGGAGAAGATCTTTGAATGTGTTTTCCCATAGGGTCCAATGTTAAAACTATGATTCCCGCTGGCGGCTATCTTGGATATAGCCAAGATCTGAAAAACAACTTTTTTGCAGGGGACCATCTAAGGACCATTGTGAACAAGTTTGGTCTCAATTGGCTGAGTAGTTTCAGAGGAGAAGATCTTTCAAAGTGTAAGGGACCATCTAAGGACTATTGTGGCCAAGTTTTGCTTTAATTGGCCCAGTAGTTTCTGAGGAGAAGATCTTTGAAATGATTTTCCCATAGTGTCCGATGTTAAAACTATGATCCCCGCTGGCGGCCATCTTGGATATAGCGCGGATCTGAAAAACAACCTTTTTGTTGGGGACCATCTAAGGACTATTGTGGCCAAGTTTGGTTTCAATTGGCCCAGTAGTTTCAGAGAAGAAGATCTTTGAATGAAAAGTTTACGATGGACGGACGGCGGACGAAAAGTGATGGCAAAAGCTCACCCTGGCTCTATTAAGGAGAGCTAAAAATGATTACTTATGAATTATTATGTATAATATAGATATAAAAGCTTAGAGAGCTGACTGATATTGAAAGCCGTTGACCAAAAACCTAATTAGTATGCTAAGATTATCAAGATACTACTTAGAAAAAACAAAAAACATTGAAACTTATAGGTCTGTGAAAGTACCAATTTCTCTTTGAAATTGACCGGAAATTACGCAACTTGGGTATCAATTGTATTCTACTTACACTTGACACACTTCGCACTTTTAACCGACCAGTCTCCGAAGGAGCATGACATGGTGTTGTCAGTTGGAATGTAACCGTTTCTACAGTTCAGTTGAGCAGTTGAACCTTCTATATATCCATCTGCTGTCCATATTCCATTGCTTACATTATATGGATATCCACATGACAGACCTGAAATATACAAGTTTTGAATAAAATGATTACATTACTCTCCCTTTATTCAAACGTTTTGAAAATTTCCTGAAAGTTTTGAAAAAGCATATTTTCACACGTTAATTTCAAAAACTCATTTTAATTCAAGGTACATTGCTTAAGATATTTATATCTCTCATTATTTTCTGTTTTGTTTTTTTTTTATTTATTTATTTATTTCTTGCTTTTTTTTATCGCTAAAAATAAAATTATTGTCCAATATTTATCAAAAGAAGAAAAAAAAACAAGAGACAAATGAAATCTCACTTTTTTTTTATTTTAATCTCTCCCAAGTAAGATGAGGCTTTCACATGGAATTTTAATCAAGTATTGGTATGAGGGCGCTTACACAACTCAGCGACATTATTTTGTTTGAATTCACATGATCAATACTTTTGTATACTAACAAAATTAAAAAGAAATTGAGTATCTCTGACCAAAGGATGTTTCATCTTTGGACTTTGCTTGGTATTGGATTTAGCCTCCTATTTTGATAATTGTGTTAATGAGTATTTTGTATTGACGATTTTTGGATCATGGCTTTTCATATTATTAGGTTCTAATAAGAGGTCACTCCTCAAACCACGTGTACAGCATTACGAAATGTACTATTTATTATGCAACTTGGGTATTTTTGTATTTTGATTGCTTTTATCTTGGAACCAAATTTGTTTGTTATCATCTCTGGACAATTTTTGGTTTATTATGATGGCTTCTTAGCTTGATGGAACATCTTCCTTTCATGACCTCACAAACAGATCGGTTCCTGTATTTTCTAATGACCTGTTAAACAGTTGTGTTCGCCATTGGGTGTTAATCATGTTTGTACATCACTGTTTTCTCTTCGAGTTCATGTTTTGAAAAACTTGCGAGATTTTTGACTCGAGAAACGAGGCTTAAATATTTAACCCCAAAGTTCAGACTAGGTAGAATCATCGCTGACGTAGCGTCCTTCCGTCTATTCAAGACCGAACCTCTTCAAAACGAAAACAGGAAATTTATTCATATTCCATTTGCGAACAAAGGAATAGATGCTTTCAAAATCAGCCAAATTTTGAATTGCGAAGAGGTCGCTTCTAAACCCCACCCCCCTTATTTCAAAGATCAATAACACCCTATAGCATCCAACTGCTGTGCAATGAACATTCTATGAGAATTTTTACCTATTAAAGGGCATTGCAGACCTAGACATTGGGATTTGTCTTAAATATACTCTGACATGCAACTGTTCCGGCTCTCCTTTTGTTTACAGATCCCCCCCCCCCTGAAGATGTCATTACCGGCGGTCTTGGGATAATTGAAAATGAATTTCTACGGAAGGTGGTCTCCAATGGTCCGAAATTCCGAGAACCACAGCGTATTATTTGGAATTCAAATTTCAAGGCTGTTGTGCTTATGAACATTACACCAGAGCGTAGGTAAAAAAGAGACGGACCAAGAACCAGAATTTTAGTCCTTGTCAGATTTGGTAAGATCCATCCGATCTTTAGTGTAGAGTCATGTTAACAAACTACGAAGATGTGCTAACAATAGACTTTAGTCTGTATTTGAAGATCATGAAATCAGTAAGTGCCTTTCTACATTACATGACAAATATGTTGTTGAACCTTCAGACATAGCT
>MJUU01025656.1:161076-199427 GCA_002080025.1 Modiolus philippinarum
TAATCCACACAGGAATAGAATATATGAAAAATAATCTTTCAGATAGGTCAAAAAGTTGTAATTAAAAAATTAATAATAAAACAAATCACAATGAATTCAACAAATGTCCCATTTTCCTTTCTCCTACCGGTTTCACTGTTCGATGCAGATATTCATGGAAGGAAACTAATACGGTTGCTAATGACGGAACGTCATACAACTAAAGCGTCATACTATTAAAGTGAAAGTGAAAGTAACGTTCGGGTATTGTCTAAATTAAGAATATTGAACGTTATAATTTGCCGCATTAAAATGTCAATTTTCGGCGCTTCATTTATTTAGCTTAGGTTTATATTTGTTAATGAAGAATGTTTCTTTGTTTATGCGTTCTTGATCTGTTGTGCCACTGATCTCATGAATTTAAATTGTGTGTCAAGAACACATTATGTAAACAGTGTCCTCGATTAAATACATACCTTTGTGTATTTTGTATTGGTGTCACAGAAAAAAGGTGCTTTTGTGTTCTTCATCACTTTTCCCTTACAAAAGAACACGAAGGCACATTCAATCGAGGACACTGTTTACACAGTGTCCGCCATCTTGGGCTGTCCGTAACTGCAGTTACGGACAGCCGCTTATCCATTGTGTATCTTACTTTTTTATAGGCTATCCTTGGAATGAACTAAGTTTACTCTGTGTATTAATAGCCTACTGGACATATTATATATTTTTGCTATATTGTTTTACATACTTTTAATTTGAACTTTTCAATAAAATGTCACTCCAAATCACATTTTACCCTTTATCTTTACCTAGACAAACACTGAACATTGTTGAAAAAGTCCCAGATATTAAATTGGTCTTTGAAGACGGTATAACGGGAAGACATATATTTAATAAATCTCTTAATCTTGTATGTTAATGTCAAATGTTAGACAAAAATATTATTAGTTTTTGATTGTAAGCGATGTGAATGTGCTGTTAGTATCTCTAGCACATCGAAACACATTTGAAAATATGGATTATTTTTTAGTTAATTATTCAAATATTTTTTTTTTTTTCAAATTTGATTACTTGTATCAGAATTCCAAATAGTACAACAAATTATAACGGCATTTCCTGCATTTATGACACAAAAAATTACCTTAGTTAACCTTATACGGCTTCATTAAGCTATAAATACACTTTTGAAGTTATGACAAATTTGAAGATTGACCTAGAAAAACATTTTTGTATAAGACATTCAAAAAAGAATTAAATAAATTATAAAAAAAAATAATAAAGAATTAAAAATATGAACCACCATTCATTTATTTTTGTTTTTTAAACTTCGCCTTAAATTTGATATCCTAATTATATTACATATATGACCATGAAACGCTACCTGCTACCGTCAAAGCTAGGTTTGCTTTAAACTGATCTGAAAAGTTTCTAGAAAGTCGTCCTAAATTTTCATCTCCAGTGACATAATAATCATAGATACACTCCGTGTTTGATCCACACACTTCAGTTATTTGAGTTTGAACCACTTCTGGGACTACAAGTACAGCGGTGAAATTACTATCTTGGTATGAATGATAAGTTTTTCAACTTGGGTAGTGAAATAGTGATTCACTTTCCGTAATTCTCCCTGCAAAAAAGCAATACTTTATTCATAATATTTGGGTAAGTATAAAGCTAAAGAAAGTCTGCTGTTTTAAGGCATTAACATACTACGTGTAATTTGCAAATGCCGGACATATCTATTACATGTCAGTCACCTGCAAAGCAAACAGTAAATATAAAGAAAGAGAGGATAAAAGAAAGACAAAAACATTCAACGCCAATATTGAAGCCTTGCAAGCCTTACTCTATGGTATAAGAGAGTTCTAAAAATAAGCGTCTTCACTGATACTTAAATTGACGTCCAGAGTAAATTAAACAAGAGGCTCGAGGCTCTCAAGAGCCTTTATCGCTAATCTGGGCCATGGTTGACACATTAAGGCAAAATAATACTAATTAATGTTTCAGGGTCTCATTTTCAAGTTTCTTTATAGAAAATGATGTTATATGATCCAAAATTATACTATATTTTCTCCAGCGTTTTTTTTTTTGTGTGTGTGGGGGGGGNGGGGCGGGGCGATGGGGTGGGGGGCAGACCGATTGACACCTTTCTTGAAGACCGTATAAGGACCATTGTGCCTCATTTTGGTTCTAATTGGCCTAGTATTTTCAAAATAATGATTTCCAAGGGTCAAATAGGCCAAGTAGTTTCAGAGGAGATCTTTAAATGCATTTCCCAATAGGGTCAAATGCTAAACTATATTCCACGCTACCACCATCTTTGATGTAATGCGGACATGCTGGACGCATTTTTAAAGGGGCTACCTAAGCACCATTGTGACCAAGTCTGGTTCCAATTGGCCCAGTTGTAATAGAGGAGAAGATTTCTGCATATATTGTCCAATTTGTGACAAATTTCCCCGCTGGTGGCCATCTTAAATAACATGCTGACTTGCCTTGCATATCTTTTAAAGAAGACCACTATTGTGACCCAGTGTGGTTCCAATTTTCCCGGCGATTTTAGAGAAGAAAATCCCTAAATGCTTTCCCATAGGGTGAAATGTTAAAACAATATTCTCTGCTGGCGGCCATCTTGGATATGCTACGGACTTGCCTGACATATTTTTCAAAAGGACTACCTACGGACCATTGTGACAGAGTTTGGTTCCAATTGGTCCAAAGATCTTTAAATAAAGGGTCCAATTTTCAACAATGATCCAGCTTGCAGCCATCTTAGATGACATGCGGACTTGCCGTACACATTTTCAATTGGGACCATCCAAGGACTATTTTGACCAAATTTGGTTCAAAGTGGTCAACTGTTTCAGACAAGAAAATCTTTGAATGCTTTCCCAAAGAGTCCAATGGCAAAAACACCTTCCCCGCTTGCGGCCATCTTGGATATAATACGGACTTACTGGACACATTTTTAAAAAGGGCCTCCTAGAGACCATTTTGACCAAGTTTGGTTTCCATTGGCTCTGTTGTTTCAGAGTAGAAGATCTTTGAATATAGGGTCCAATTTCAGACTAAGACCCCCCCCCCCCCTGGTGACAGTCTTGAATGACGTGCGGACTTGCTGAACACATTTTTTTTTCAAGGGGATCGCCCAAGGACAATTGTGGCCAAGATTGGTTCCAATTGACGCAGTGGTTTCAGAAAAAAGATAATTGAATGCTTCCCCATAACGTTCAATGTTAAAACCATTCCCCACTTGCGGCCATCTTCGATATGATACGGACTTGCCGGACACATTTTTTTTAAATTTGACCACCTAAGGACCATTGTGACCAAGTTTTGTTCCAATTTGCCCAGTAGTTTCAGAGGAGAAAATGTTTGAAAATAGGCTCCAATGTTCGACAAAGATCCCGCTGGCGGCCATCTAGGATGGCATGAAGACTTGCCGGACACATTTTAGCACACCTGGCCTAAAAATACCATGTGAGCTTTTGCCATCACTTTGCGTCCGTCGACCGTCGTCCGTACCGTGCATTTTTGAAGAAAATCTGAAACCCGTCTTGGAGTTATCGACCTTTTTGCGTAAAATTTTCAAATTTTTTGCATTTTTTATTTTTTGATTTAAAAAAAACTGTAACAGATAGAGGTCAAGTGTAAATTCATTATCAAGATCTACCCACCCTTAAATTTTGAACAAAATCCAAAAACCCTTGTAGGAGTATTTGCCCTTCTTTGACAGAATTTTTAAAAATTTCTTTTTTTTTTCCTTTTATTTCCCAAACTATACAAGAAGTGTAAATTGACAAAGTTTTGCCATGCTGTGGCAACTTCAAAAATGGTGTTGAAAATTGTTTGTTGATCTCCATTTTTAAAATGGCCGCCTACAAAAGGCGGGAAATTCAACATTGTCCGATTTCAATAAAATTTCGTTCTCAAATAGATATTGATGTTGCGATTTCCAAACCAGTGTTGAACATTTTTTGTTGTCGGCCATTTTCAAAATGGCCACAAGAAAGGCGAGAAAATTCAACATTGTCATATTTCAATGAAATTTGGTTTCCAAATTGGTATTGATGTCACAACTTCAAAACTGATGTTAAACGATATTTTAAAAATGGCTGCCAAAAATGCCGGGCAAAGTCTATATTGTCTTATTTCAATAAAATTTGGTTACCAATTAGATATTGATGTTGCGACTTCAAAACAGGTTTTGAAAATTGTTCGTGGACTGCCATTTTCAAGATGGCCACCAAAAAAAGCCGGGAAAACGCAACATTGTTTGGTTTCAATGAAATTTGGTTTTCAAATAGATCTTGATGTCGCAACTTTAAAACCAATGTAAAATTGTTCTTTGTCCACCATTTTCAAATTGGCCATCAAAAAGGGCGGGAAAATGCAATATTGTCCGATTTCAATGAAATTTGGATTCTAAATTGGTATTGATGTCGGAACTTCAAACTGATGTTAAAAATTGTTTATTGACCGCCATTTTAAAAATGGCTGCCAAAAAGGCGTGAACATTCAACATTGTCCGATTTCAGTAAAATTTGGATTCCAAACAGATATTTATGTCGCGACTTCAAACCACTGTTGAAAATTGTTCGTTGACAACCATTTCCATAATGGCCGCCATAAAAGGCGAGAAAATGCAACATTGTCAGATTTCAATGGAATGTGGTTACCAAATAGATATTGATTCCTAACTTAAAAATTTGGTGTTAAGTTGTCGTTGACCGCCATTAATAAAATAATGTCTCAACTTCAAAACAGGTGTCGAAAGTGGTCTTTAGTCAGAACGTTTTTGTCAAAAAATCACAACAAAGAAAAATAGAAAAACATGATCAGACTTTAGATACAGTTCAAGATATTGGTGGTGTTTGACCTACCGAAGTTGGAGAGACTGAAGATCAACTGAATTACTTACATCTTATCTTGATTGTGGCAAATGAAAGCCAGGTGTACGATACAGGCTACTGGAGCCTCTGGTTTTAAAGGGGATCACCCAAGAACTATTGTGACTGATTACGAACGGACGGACGAACGGACACCATGATCACTATATACCACCCGCCAAAGCGTAGGTATAATAAACCGATTGCATCGTTGACTAAAAAGAAAAGAAACATTATGGCTCGTATTGTGGAATATGATTGTGATTGTGATTTTTGGCCATTTTACATGTTTTAGGCGTTTCCTGTTATCATTTATCACTAAATCATAATAGTAACAAGACATTCAATACAATCTGATAAACCACCATGAGTACTTTATTTATGAAAACGTACGATGATATGTACTCTTAACTGACTAAAATAAATCGTATCCTTTCAATATTGATTTGGAAAAACTTCGAACATTTTTGGAAGATGCAAACAAATGTTCAAGTGATATATATTGAATTTTCATCAGAGCGCTAAAGTGATGCCCTAAGATAAAAAGATCCCACTTCAATATTTCGACCAAAAGTGCAAATATGCTATTTTTAATACTCAGAATTGCTGGGTTGAGATAATTTATAGGGTGAGCTTTTGCCATCACTTTGCGTCCGTCGTCCATCAGTCACAGGCTTTTCTTTAAAAAATATCTCCTCTGACACCACCAAACAAATTGGAACAGAACTTCATCACAATGGACCTATAGTAGTCACCTCCAATTGTTTTTTTTTTTTTCAAAATGCCACCTCATAAAAGAAGGTTACCAGCGGGTAAAATAATTTTAATTTTGGACCCTATCGGAAAACACATTTAGAAATCTTCCACTCTGAAACTACTGAGGCAGTAGGAACCAAACATGGCTTAGTCCTGAAGTGATTCATTATAAAAAGTCGTTTTGTCATGGTAGCATTTTATGCAAGATGGCCGCAAGCATGTAACATAGTTAAAACATTGTGCCCCATGAGGCAATACATTTAGAGATCTTATCCTCTGAAACTTTTGAACTAATTAGAAGCAAACTTTGCCGCAATAATCCTCCGAAGAGGCTTTTTTTCAGGTTCGAAGGTCATTCAAGATGGTCACCAGTGGGAAACATCGTTTTTACACTGGACACTATGTGAAATTATTTTTTGAGATTTTCCCCTGTGAAATGACTGGACTAGTTATAAACAAACGTTATCACAATATGTCTTAGATGGTGCCCTCCAAAAAATTACTTTATTAAGTTTTTAGCTCATCCAACGTTGGAATATAGGAGAAAAGACATTTTAAGATATTATACTCTGATACGACTGAGTTATTCGGAGCCAATCTTGGTCACAATACTCCTTAGATCAAACCTCTAAAACATTATTTTCATTTTCGCGCCTAATCCAAGGTGGTTGCCTGCAGCAAACATAGTTTAAGCACATTAGATCATGGTGGAAAACTCGTTTAGAGACACTCTTCTCTGAAATTGGAACCAAACTAGTCCTAAGGTGTTCCCCGTTTTTGCACTTCATACAAGATGAACGCAAGTTGGAATCATTGAACCCTATGGAAAATGTCATTTAGCGATCTTCTCGTCTGAAACTACTGAGCAAATTCGAACCAACCTTCGTTGCAATAGTCCTCAGTGGTCTCCTCTAATGGTTGCTTTCAGGTTCACCACCCATCAAGGGTGTTGGCTATCGAGAAAAATAGTTTTAACATTGAACCCTATAGGATACATTTGTAATACATTTAGAGATCTTTTCCTCTGAAACTGTAGGAACAATTGGTAACAAACTTTCCCACAGTAGTTGTTAGGTGATCCTCTCATTAGAAGGCTGTTTTTCTTTCAAGTTTGCACCACAAGCAATATGTCTATCAGTTAGAAAATTAGGTAATACCAAAATTACCGCAAAGAGTGCAGCAGCATCCGAAATCGATGAGAAACACAGTTTTGATATTTGACCTTATCGGAAAACATTTAGATATCTTGTCTTAAACTACTGTGACAATTTTGAAATAGGTCACGATTTTATTTAGATGGTCCCCGTCAAAATCTATGTTTTTTCAGCTTCAAGATAACTTCCAGCAATGTACATTAACAAATAAACGGGGAATAAAAAGAAAACAGTTTATGAAGATATGAAATAAAGTATGTTATAGAGGTTTATTACATCGATTATACTAGTATGCAATAAAAGGCAGTTTTCTCATATGCATTTGAATTTTCAATACAACTAGAAATAAAAGGTTATTCATAAATATACGCGCTTTCATTCTTCCGTATATATTAGAGATTTCCATGGATAAGTCATTAGGCCCTAATCATTTCGTTATATATTATTGATATTGCGGACACGCCTCTTTTCCAAAACAACGGCATTAGAATATCGAAGGAACAAAGGAGTGAAATATACCATAATCGAAGTCCAAAGACATGGCCAAAACGTGAACACAGAAAACAATGACGTTAGACACAGAAAACAATGACGTTAGACAGATACGAAGCACAGATATAGAATTCACAACATTCAAAACAAAGGCAATCACAGTGTGAACTCCAGTGAAAATTAGAGTGGCATCAGGTGCTCCGGAAGGGTAAACATGTCCTGTTCTGTTAACAACACCCGTGACATGGTAAGTGGGGCATATATATTTTTGAAAGATCTGTTAGGTAGCTGATTGGTGAATGGCTTTTTCTAACCCCGAGACAAAACCAATTTAAAATCATGGTACGTGTTACTTCTCTAGTCCTCAAACAGTACTAAGTTAAATTTTGAAAAGCTTTTGTAATCATCCAGTATTCAAACATAGACAAGGACAGATCGGTACCAAAAACATGACTAACGAAGACAAAACTGAAATATAACAAGACAACACAAAAAAACTAAAGCACTCACAATCTGAACGTCCATAAAAACCGAGAGCGACATCATGTGGTCAAGAAGGGTAAGCATGTCCTGCTCTGTTAACAGCACCCGTCCCGTCACACTGTGAGTGAGTCAATCCAGAATGATGTCAAATTCGGTAGTCAAATCCGGGAAGACGTGAATCTAGCTGAAAATGTCCACTTTCATTTGTAAAAAAATCATTTGTAAAATTCATTTTAGGCAGACTAAAACTGATAAAACATCATATACACGTTTGGTTGAAGTACAAAACGTTTTAAATTGCTACTCAATAGTACTAAATGTGGACTGATAAATGTAAATTGACGAAAAATTGGGGTTTCCTAGGGTTACTTTATTTAAAGATAACGAATGGAATACTCAATGTGAAAATCATATTACTAGAAATAAATAGGAGAATCATTAAAAACAATGTTTTAAATGGATGTTGGTTGTTTTAAACATATTTTATTATCAAATACAAATAATGATACATATGATTAGACACAATGTTACACAACTTACGAGGTCTTCTCATTTACAAATGACAAAATACAAAACACACAATATATTACAAATAGATTTTTTAAGTCAAGTATGATAAGTTAGAAAGAGAGAAAAAAAATAGCATATAACTATATGGATCCAAATTGTGAAAACTGCCGCCACCAACAACCCGCCCACAACACCGGGATATAACGTTTAGTACTTAGACAAATCTTCTAGTATATACGATGTATTTTTGCACTAATAAAATCAAGGCACAGTTTTGTTCATGTGTTAAAATTGGATTTCCGAAAAGAATATGATTTATATTTGGTTGGATATCAAGTTCAAAAAATCCATTCAACAAGGATAATCGTTGTTGGTTGAATTTTCTGCAAGAAAGAAAGTAGTGTTCTACAGATTCAATAATTTGATTTCCACAGTCACAATAACAAGAATCTGTAATATTACATCTAAATATATCGCCTTTTAGGCCACTACACCTTCGTCTCAATCTAGTATGCATTATACTTGCAAACCTAGAGCCAATATTGAGATATGCGGGAATTTTTTCAGATTCTCTGTAAATACTTTTGAGTTTGCTCTTAAATAAACTTGGAGTGGAAGACTCTCGGACGGTGTGTTCTAAACTGTTCCATAATTTTATAGTCGAAGGTATATATGAATTTTGAAAAGATACAAGTCTACAAAACGGAACGGATAAATTATTCGCATTCCGTAAATTATAATTACTTCGTTCATTAGCAGTATTGGGAAGTATGTCATTGAGATAACCAGGTGTATTGTTATTCAAAATACTGTAAAAAAGGAACAATTTTCTTTGTTGTCTTCTCGAAGCGAGTTTTTCCCACCCAGTTTCTAAATAAATTGATTCAATGCTAGCATAAGCAGTAAGGCCAGTCACGATTCTTCCAGCCTCGAGTTGAATTTTCTCAAGTCTGTTGGAATCTTGAACAGAACAGTTGTCCCAAACTTCACAACAATATTCGAGTAAATGTCAGATAAATAGTTTCTAAAAAATGCTTAGATAAACGAAATTTAAACTTTCTTAATACAGCTATTTGTTTATTGGCTTTTGACACTATTGTATTTATATGTTTGGACCATTTCGTGTCTGCACTTAGTATGATTCCAAGATGTTTGTGACTGTCTACCGGGTATATACGAGAATCTCCGAGAGAAAACCACAATTCATCTGGGATACCTGTAGCACCAAAATACATTATTTCAGTTTTTTTCTGGATTTAGTTTAACAAGCCATTGTTTTGCCCAATTGGAAATATTTTAAAGATCAATATTTACCATACTGCGCAAACTATTTATCTCATATGACCTTTCACCAACCGATGTGTCATCAGCAAACAATCTACATAGTTCAAGAATATCATCAGCAATGTCATTTATAAAAATAAGAAAAAAGAGAGGTCCCAGGATAGACCCCTGAGGAACACCTGCATGTAATTCTCCCTTGCTTGACATAGCATCTTTGATAATGACTTGTTGCTTTCTATTACATATATAACTTGTTATGTGGTAGAAATGACCAATTAAAGTCAGCAAAGAAAAAACAAAATTGGCTCAAATTAACTTTTTAATCAGACGAAAAAAAATAATTATTTTACAAATTAAATAAAATATATAACTTATCTGACAATAATGAAGTCCAAGTATTAATCCAAATGAACAGTTCACTTAATTCCACCAATAAATGTCCAATAGAATAATCCTTATAATCCTCACTAAATAGTTGATAATAGATTCACAATAATTGATGTCGATTTCCAATACGAAAGATGTGCGTGATAATCCTATATAAACTAATTAATCCTGTATAAACTTATTAAACTGACTGACTTAACCCTTTTCGGCTACCTCATATAAATACATTTATTATTTCTAGAAAAATCTATCCACAAGATTTAACTAGAACATTCTAATCAACTGACAATCACATGACTAGAATGATTATGTAAGAAAAACATCTAGAAAAATCTATGTGTTAAAATCTGAATTTAAATTCTAGAATATTCCACATGTTCTAAGGTGTAATAACCTTGACCCTTGTTTATTGTAAACAAGTTACATAACTAGGCCAAACAAATTACATCATATTAAGGCCATACAAATTAAAAACAATGAATAAAATGCATTATAGAATATTTACAACATTAAATTACATATAACAAACTTTCAATCCATTTCAAGATATCACCTTTGATGCCATATCGTTCCATCTTTAACAAGAGACCTCTCAACCATACTCGGTCAAAAGCTTTACTTACATCGCAAAAAAATAAGACTGATAAGTTCTTGATTATCCAATGCCATATGAACATCATGCATAAGTTCAATAAGTTGATGTGATGTAGAATGACGTGGTAAGAAACCAGATTGAAACTTATATATGAGTGAGTTATCTACAAGAAAGTTAAATATATACTTGTAGACAACCTTCTCAAAAACTTTACATACAGTACTGAGTTATGCAATAGGTCTATATAATTTGACGCAACAGACTTGTCACCACTCTTAAAAATAGGCACTACTTGTGCAAGTTTCCAAAATTTTGGAAATTCCTTTTCATTGAGCGAACGCCGAAAAAGAAGTAGAAGGGAATACACCACCTCTTCTTTTACTTCTTTTAACATACGATTACTTATTATGTCATGTCCCACTGCTTTATTCGGATCAAGTAACGATATGGCATCAATTATATCTTGAATTTGTATTTCGATTTTTGTAAGCGTGTTAGGCCTCTATCACCAAATTCAGGCAATGGTACGTCATCATCATTCAAATCAGATATAGAACAAAAATATTCGTTTAACAGGTTAGCTTTGGAAGTATTGTCACATCCCGATAAAGTTTGGTCATTTGGTTTACGTAAGGGAGGTAGTTCCGTGCTCAAGCCCTCGCCTTTAAGAAGAACCTTCATTGTCTTCCAATACTGCTTACTGTTTGCTGTTTTTAGTTCGGTCAGAGACTCATTTATGTTCTCATAGAAATTTATTTTTGCCACCTTTTTTAAGTTATTTACTCGGTTGCGCTGTTTTTTATACTTACTTTTATTTACATCTGTTTTATTATTAAAATATTTTTTTTTCTAAACCTGTCCCTTACCCTCATATCACGCCTGATTTCAGATGTCATCCAAATCTTATCGTTCGGACGTATAGTAACATATTTACTAGGAATACAAGCTCTGGCAGTTTCCATAAAAGTGTTTGTGAATTTCATACATGCTTCATCAATGCACAGGGGATCATTAATAATAAAAACCCAGTCAAAGTTTGAAATAATCTCACGAAATAAAGGATAATTACTTTTATTATATAACCAAACATTTCTACGATATGAGGTATCATTCCTATAACCACATTCAAAAATTATATAGGTTGGGTCATGGTCACTTACCTGTCTGTCGATTGGGATAGTATTGCATTCTGTAACAGAAACAGTGTCTGTCACTAATACAGGGTCTAATAATGAATGAGAGTATTGTCCATATCTTGTTGGATCACATATATGGTTTTCTAACCCAAATGAAGTTATTATATCATTAACATCGCTGAGAAGTCGGTCAAGAAAATCTATGTTATAGTCAAGAATAAGTTTACAAGAATGATCTAAAGCATCACTTACCATTATGCGGAAATTATCCCAAAAATTGGGCCCAGCTTCATTTTGTGATCTGTATACAACATCTGTATACAATATTGAGTAAGTAATTACCTACCTTACCTTAGTTTTTATTTCAAACCACATAGCTTCCACCCCGTCAATCTGAAGATCAGTACGTGGAACAATAGGTATATGATCCTTGTAGTAAATAGCTACCCCCCCACCACGTGCGTTTCTATCTAATCGATAAGGGTATGGATTGAAACCTTGAATTATTAAGTTTTCATTAAGAATACTATTATCAAGATGAGTTTCTGTGAAACAGATTATATCAAAGTCATCAACAATACTCGAAATGTCTTCAATTTTGTTTCTCAGACTTCGAATATTATGATGAAGGATGCTAATAGTCGCCCCTTTATTATGCAGGGTACCCTCCGGGGCAGGTCCCGGGTTGGACTCTACATCACCCGATATAAGGATAATCAAGTAAATTATACATATAATCAACGACAAATTTATGAGATTGCGTTCAATACATTTTATAAACTTGATTAAACGGTATCCAATTTTCATAAAATAATCATACAAAAGATTAAATATGCAAAAATATCTTGTATGTACACACTTCATACTTAGAGGATTTGTCTTTACATAAAATATACCAATTGCCACCCGGTGTGATACAATATCGCTACCCATTTTCAAGTATTACCGAACAGTGAATAATAAACTGGGTGACGATGAGGTACATGTATTTTATAACAAAAACATTCCAAGTGATGTATGCGGACGATAAAAACGGCAACGTTTTCACAACAAATAAATCAATGGACATAAGTACTTTACATAATAACAAATAAACATAACATGAATACAAAGTCATCATTTGATATATATAGAATACGTTGGCAGAGGTCGAACTGTACAATTTAATAGTATATTGTTTACATCAGCGCTCAATGGTGCGGGGAAACAAGGTAAGCTAGGTTCACTTGAATAAAAATTTTCAAATTTTTTCGACAATTTTACCTATTTGAAAAATGTGACTACCTGAAATGCTAATGAAGCATTGAAATAATAATAATAAGAAGAAGAATAATGATGATAATTGCCAGTATACACCCCACCCCCTTTTTTGAATTAGGTCGGACACTCATAGGGAGCCTCAAGATTCATGTGATTTAAACATTTTAATGATTAACGATTCTTACAATTTTCAACTAGACTGGATCATATGATTAAAACCAAAATAAGTTAATTAAGGTTACAACTGCTAGAAGAACTGTATACAACATTATCGACATAAATGAATACAGTTGAAGAAAAAAAAATCAATAAATATACAACAATACAGCAATATCTTGTCTGTTTGTTTTTTCCAAAATTTAAGATTTATTAGTAAACACCCAGAAACAATTTATTGTAACACGAGGATAATACAGCAACATCAAATCATGTGACAAAATAACATATATACACAAAAAATATAGAGTAGACTGAAATAATTACAATAATAATAATATTAACACAGTGACACATACAAGTAGGTTAAAACAAACATGGTGGACGCTGTCCAGCATGCCTGCAGCGTGCTGATTCACACATGGCAGCACTTATGGCACTGGATTCAAGCCATGTATGTATCCTCACACTACACGCAGCTGGACAGCGTTGTTTGACCAACATTTTGAATATTTATACACATAAAGTTCAGCGATTTGTAGTATTTGGCATAAAGGCGTAAACTCTCATGTTTCAGTAACAGTGGTAAATAACAGCCAACGTTGTGCTTTTTGCATATTTCAGAATTTCAGTAAACAAAACAAAATCAGTATTTGATAATAACCATGAAACAAAAAAAAATCAAATTCAAATTCTTTATTGGCCTAATCACAGGGCAGTTTATATCACGTAAACAAAAACAAAAAATCAGGGTCAGATGATTGATTCAAAATTAGAGTCACGTGGTATGTAGGTTTTCAGGTTTGTAAACGTAAGCACGTGCTCTTGTTTGTAAACATTGTCAAAAGGCATCATGGGTTTCAAGTTTGTAAACACAAACACGTGTAATTGTTTGTAAACATTGTCACATATACGTGTACAAAGCAGGGAGTAGTATTCACATTGGACACTTGTCAGGAAAAAAGGAAACTATCTGTTCGAGCGGACAATGAATAACAAGTTTCTGGTTGCGAAAGTGTTTTCATAACAAAGGAAAAAGTCACTTGGTTAAAACATATAAACAAACGCACATGTCTAATGTAAATAAAATAGGTTTACAAGACAAATGTATGGTAAACAACAGAACAACGAGCAAATAGTTTGTTTTACTACGGATTTAAGGAAGATAGTTTGCAATAAGAACTTAGTCAGATAAACCATGGTCAACCTGTTCGAGAACGGCTGGAGACAGATGTAGTTTTTTAAAGATGTCTTCGGTATTGTTAATTGTAACAAACTCATGCTTATATGAATTCTCACGCGGCTTTACAATTATTCTACCATTTTGAGTCCAGTAAGAATCAATGTCATGTCTTTTCCTGTATATACTCAGCTTACGCACTAGTTCAAATCTGTGTCTAGTTAGGTTTTCAGAAATAAATGTTTTGTTGGGATGGTTCTTGAGTTTGCGTTTGTTTGAATAAACTAGTTGACGTTTTCGATATGAAATGAAACGAGCTATAATGGAGGCTGAATTGTTCTTGATCTTGCCGATCGTATGCGTGCGTCCTATGTCATCTAAGGTAATCTCGGTCTGATCTTGTACCTCGTTACATATTTTAAGTACTAGGCTGTCAGTGTCAACAGGCAATATCACTTTTCCGTTGTTGTCTGTTGGTAGTTTGACGTTATTGAATCTCAGACTTGTTCTTCGGGAGTATTGTTGTTGTTCCTCTAACTCGGATTTAAGAATAGCAACCTCAGATTTCAAAAGTTTGATTTCATTTTCTTGCTCGGCAAGTTTACCTTTGTATGGTTCTATATTTTTCTCGCATACAGCTTGGATGGTACTGCTCATAGTTGAAACCAACTGCGTCGAAATAATTGAGGTCAATTTGGTAAGAAATGACTCTTCACATAATATACCAGCTACTATTTTCGTAAGTTGCCCAACAGATATGTTTTCTACCGGGGTTGGGTTTTCAAATACGTCAGGGTCAACCAGGGTGGTAGGATTTATATCAGTATCGATTGTCACAATATTACCATCATTGCCTATATCAGTGGACTGTTTTTGTCTTATCTGACGTTCTATTTGTTTTTGGTGGAGAGGTGATTCCTCTGGGTCACTTGGGAAACCTCGTTTTCCCGATGTGAACGGATTACTCACCGCCATATTGTTTGTTTTTGTCGTTGTTTTGATTTGGAAATCACTTTAAAACACTAAAGTTGTGTTAATACATAAACAGTTTTTGTCCTTTTTGAATAACACTAACATGGAATTAACAATCCGTGCACATCTGAGCACTCAAAATATCCAAGAAAATACAGTTACGACCAAATCAACAAGAGCTACCTAAAGTACGTCCACACCATGCTACGCCATTTTTTTTATATATTGTTGGATACTGAAAGGGACGGAACCCTATTAATCTTGGAGAAAGTAGGTCAAAGGTCAAGGTCACAGTGACTAAAAATAGATTGAAAATTTCAGGAAAATTTGGTTTCCGGATGATAGCTCGAAAAGTTTACATCCAATTGAAATGAAACTTTGATATGCTGTTGGATAGCAGGAGGGGAGGAGCCCTATTGATTTTGGAGAAAGTAGGTCAAAGGTCAAGGTCACAGTGACTGAAAATAGACTGAAAATTTCAGAAAATTTTGCTTTCCGGATGACAACTTGAGAAGTTTACATCCAATTCAAATGAAACTTGGATATGTTATTTGATACCAAGAGGGGAGGAACACTATTGATTTTGGAGAAAGTTTGTCAAAGGTTAAGGTCACAGTGACTTAAAATTTAAGAAAAATTTGGTTTCTGGATGATAATAAGAAAAGTTTACATCAAATTGAAATGAAACTTGGATATGCTGTTTGGTTCTAGGAGGGGGGAACCTATTAATTTTGGAGGAAGTAGGTCAAAGGTCAAGGTCATGGTGACTGAAATTTTAGAAAAAAAATTGGTTTACTGATGATAACTCAAAAGTTTACATCCAATTGAAATAAAACTTGGATATGTTGTTAGGTTCTAGGACTGGGGAATAAGCCTGTTTTCCAATCCTTTGGAAAATTGCATGGTTTCCCGATGATATTTGACCTGATGAATTTTTAGAATTTTGGATATAATAGGTTGGATAGATAATAGATAGAAAATATAGAAATATATTGGTCGTGAAGAATTACTTTCAAAAGTCCGCATTAATTTGGTACGTAATATATGAAGTTGCAACTAGGCTTGTGCACCCTGGTGCCATTTAGAATTTTTTCGTTGTTACTTAGGATAAATTGCAGCAAAGTTCAGTATTGTGGCCATGGATATAATATGGAATGTAGAAAATCTGCCTTTTTTGTACATTTTAGGTGAAATTTCAGCTTGTTTCAGTCTTGTGGGCATGCGTACAATATGGTAGGAATAAAATCTGCCTTTTCTAGGTATTTTAGGTTAAATTACAACACATTTAGGAAGAAGAAAATCTGCCTTTTCTAGGAATTTTAGGTTAAACTACAACACATTCAGGAAGAAGAAAATCTGCCTTTTCATTTTATTTGACGTTTAATTACAGCAAGCTTCAGTATTGCAAGCATTGATGTAATATCGAATGAAAAAAATCAGCCTTTCCTTATATATTTTAGGTTAAATTACAGTAAGTTTCAGTATTGCTGGCATGGATATAATATTGAATGAAGAAAATATTCATTTTCTTTTTATTTTAGGTTAAATTAAAGCAAGTTTCAATATTTCAGGAATAATATAAATATGGAATGATGAAAATCTTCCGTTTCTTATGTATTTTAGGTTAATTCCACCAAGTTTTAGTATTGTGAGCATGGAGATAATATCAAATGAAGAAAATATGTTTTTTTATATATTTTAGGTATAATTACATCAATTTTTTGTATTGGGGGCATGAATTATGGTATTATCTAATGAAGAAAATCTGCCTTTTCTTATTAATGTTAGATTTAATTACAGAGAGTTTCAGTATTGTAGACATGGATATAAAATTGAATGAAGAAAATCTGCCTTTTCTGATATAATTTAGGTTAAACTATATAGTTTCAAATGCACATCAACGTCAAAATTTTACCAAGTTATCTCTCCGGAGGAGTCTGAAACACAGACAAGGCATAACTCCCTCCATCGTAGTGTTGTCCTTTAATATATTTGATATTGCTTATTATTCGGATTTCGTTTGGGTTAATGCATTTTAAACATTTTTTGAATATGGATTTTCTTTGTTTGGGTTCTAGTGCTGCTGATGAGGAATTATTAATTTTCGAAATGGCCATACAGCTTATTAAAATTATTGCAGTTCGATTTGAAATATGTGTTATGGTCTCATGTTCATTTACTCCATATCCTTTCGTAAAATATAAAAGTGGCAACAAAAGACCGAAGAAATTAGAGGGAGAGACCAATACGGAAAATCCGTAAGACGTACAACAGTATCGAGAACAACCCAACACAGAATATTTTTTCAACAGCATCTAAAACAGCGTTGATCTTCTTATTGGTGTCAATTAATCGCTTTTGATTGGTATCTATTTGTGTTGGATGAAGTGCATGGCCGATAGGATAAATCATTCCTTTAACATAGCTAATTAGAATTCTACCTGTAAGCAGGAAATAAGCAGTTTTATTACCCCAAATAAACACTTGTCTACCAGGAATTTTAAATGTATGTCAATAAGGTATTATCAGAAAGGCAGTTGATGCAATGTATATGGGGGATCTGTCTCTGATGATTTAGGTTCACTATGTTCGAGGATTGATATTTTATATACCTATATGTAATCTGTGACAAAGCAAATATTTATTTATTTTTTCTTGCAATGATGTTAAAACAGGAAGGCAAATTCTGGAAACTCGCCTGTCAAGTTGTAGGCCGTTTTCATACGTCTATACATAGGTGGCGCATTTTTAATATTTAAATGATTTTTTTAATATGAGAGATTCATTACAGTATTTAATTAAGAAATAGATTATTGCAAGCGGGCTCTATGCGAATTAGAACATGGGCAGACCTTATATTTGTCAAAATTTTATACCGAGCGACAGCGAGGTATAAAATGAAGACAAATATAAGGTCTGACCATGTTCTAATTCGCATAGAGCCCAATTGCAATAATCTATTTCGATTCTAATATATTTAACAAGCGTTTTGAACAGTCGAAGCGGCTCTTAGAGGGCAATATTTGGTTTGACACTAGAATTAAAATATGTCGGAAAACTGCATGCAAACACACATATATGATCATAGAGAAATCTAAATTTATTACTTTATTAAAAATAAGTTACTCATAAGCTTATGAATTTATTCAAGTAATCTATTGTAAAAATAAAAAAATGCGGATATCTTAAAATCGAAGTGGGTATAAATGTGAGCTGGTTGTATTTCTGATTTATATGACTGCTTAGTTATGTTATATTTGAAGCCAAGAAAAACAAAAGAAAAGAAAAGGAATAAAACTCATATTAATAAATTTATTAAAGTTAAAAATTATTTTTTTATCTAATTTGTAGAGCATGATATGCAACATAAATAAGATTTCATAACAACAACACATTCGTTGCTAGGTTACGGTTATGTCAATTTCAGTTCCGTGTCTTAAATTCATGCAATAACTGTTGTAAATTTCTATTATTGTCATTATCTGATGAAGCTTTTGGGTGATTCATTATTTAAAATTTTATTTACACATGGATATTGAGTGAATAAAATGTGAAACTGTACATTACAAATGTCCTTTTGTAAAAGACATACGCATGTTCTAAAAAATATTGTTGGAATTAGTTTATAGCTTTATCTCCAAAGCCAAAGAAGAGAGTCATATTAGAATACTATTTAAAATGTAATGAACCTTTCATATTAAAAATTCAATATTAATATTAAAAAATCGAACTGATTTTTTAATATTAAAAAAATCAATTTTTAATACTAAAAATCATTTTCTTTAAATATTAGAAAACTCCGAAGATTTTTTTTTATATTAAAAGATTATTTTCTAAAACTAAAAAATGATTTTTTTTAATATTAAAAAAACATTTTTAAATATCTAATAGGGAATGAATTCCCAACGGCTTGCCATACTTTTATTTTTTCAGTATCTAACACTTTAATCCTTAGATATTGCCATCCTGCTTTTTAGTTTTTGTTTTTGTCCTCTTTATTTAGCAAGAAATTGCATTCTTTTGTCTTTCTGTTTTCATCTTTCCAGCCCGTGTATATATCAAATAGTTATTCCCTTTTTGATGTCTCTGTATTGATTGCACAATTTCACAGTGCTCCTTTAGCAACGGAATTTTAGTTGTAAGAGGTAAGGTGAAATAAATTGCTAATGTAAAAGGGTCCAAAATAAATAGACCATACGCCCCCTTCGATATCAAATGGGTGTTACCTAAACAGTGCATATTGATCACACACTGCGTACAAGACAGTAACTCGTGCGCACATGATAGCAACAAGTACGCACAAGATGTGTAGCTCGTACACCTTGAAGACACTTGACTTTAAGCAAAGTCATGTTACCGGGAGTTGAAGTTACCCATGTGGAATCAGCAGTAGAGCTACTTGAAGTCCTTATTGACCGTGAATGATGTCATATATCACCACCTGATCCGGCAGGATCTTTTCAACGGTGTGAAAAGCGTGCATGCGCCGGAATTGAATGTATTCCAAGCTGGGAATGTTGAATTGAAGGCTATAGTGTTAACCGGATATGATGTGTATGGAAGGTAAACCCTACAGGGTGCTTTTGAAAGGTATTTGAGCGCGCATGTGGTTGTTGATCTCCTTTTATGTCACCATTTTGAACAGAAAGGACGGTTTGAAACAGCATAAGATCACGTAGGGTTGTTGTATAATATTATTTCGAATGCGGAACCGAGAGTTGGTATGTCCTCGTTTAGAGACCGAAGTCGGGTATTTTTCTATATAGAACGACTCGGACTTGGCAAATCGGATGTCTTCGGCAGTTGGTTTTGTGTTGCAAATAATGTCTTCTCTCTGGCCCGCGCTCGAAAAGGGAGGTTATTTTTTCCATGATATTAATTCGTTGATCTGTAAGTTTATAGTTTCGAAGATGAGATAACTCTTGGTAATTTTCCCCACGTTTTTTGGTTGTTGATCTTTTATCACGTCTGTATTCATCGCAGCCATTCAACCGGAGGTAACTCATAAAGTATAAATTTATACGCTTTTTTAGTTTGTTGCCTTACAGTACTCGTAAGAGACTCGTGTGCGCATATTCGTGAACATAAACATGAATTCGTTAGCAGCATTAGTAAATCATGAGTTATCAAACAAACTAAACAACGCAAGAAAAAATTAAATACTACCAACAGTTATCTCCCTTTCAATTATCACACATGTGATAAAAGACACAGCTCAACAATAAAATAACGTTTGAAAAATACTATTAAGAGCTATCTCCCCTTCCAAACTATAAACGCGGGCGTGGTTTACGACATCCACAGGTTAACAAACAAATATCATGGGAAAATGACCTCCTTTAAGATATGTAGTAACTTGGATCTGATGAAAGACACTATCAGAAATACAAAGTAATGACAACTTTCGAAAACATCGGAACTACCAAGTTCGAGACGTTCCGGGTTGGGAAATACCTGACATCTAATCACAAAGTGAGAAAAACCAACTCATGGGTAATCTTATAAGGTTATTCAACATCTCTACGGGTCGTTCGTTGTTTCAACTTGTCATTTATGTAAAAAAGAAACCTACAGGAGAAAATAACCAACTTCCGGTCGCGCATGCGTGCTCCAATGGCTTTCGCCAACAACCCTGCAAGGTCCTACGTTGTTCCCATTATTAAAGTTAACATTGGGGTCTAAAGGACAAACACACCCAATTCCCGTCTAAAACGGGAAACACCCACTTCCCTTTGCGCATGCGCGCTGTTTAGACTGTTAACAAAACCCCTTGCAAATTTCTGTGGTGATCTATGAAGCCATTTCTGGTCAAAATAGTCGATAAGGGCTTCGATCAGAGGTCTTTCCATAATGCGCAAACCGTAAACACTTTAAGGTCCGGTATCTTGAATTTGATGACGACACTTCCAGTCTATGTCACTTCCGGTGACATCATTTGCGGTATTACCATAGTATTCCCACCTCAAATGACAATTTATAACCTCTTATATACTACTTTTGCCTTCCTAATTTAGAAGAAACACTTAATTGTTGATTGTGCTATCATAATGTTAAGCAGGTTCGCTCCTCATGTTTTGGGATTTCTGTCAGATTTTCGGAATTCTCTGGTTTTATCCATTTAAAGGCATTATAATTTTTTGCCCATGGACCCCGTTAATTTTTCCCATAATTTCATTTTATACCTCTTTATGAGCATTATGTTAAAATTTCATTAAATTTTATTTATTCTGTCATATTCATTCGTGTCAAACCTTGCTAATGTAAATCCTATGAAAAATCCGAGGTGTTCAGTTTCCCGCCATATTTTGAATCACTTAAAACTCAAAAACGAGATCATCAGCATATCAATTTTTTTTCATTTAAATTATTTCTTTTTTAATTATCTAACAAAAAATCACATTTATTTGAAATCCTTTCTATTTTCATATGGAGTAGCAAACCCCCTTAAGGTAATAGGTACGTAAATAGCAAAGTTTCCGGATTTCGATGAAATTTTAGATGCAAGTGCATCAAATGAAGCTGAATTTCAAGGTGAAATAAATTCGGTACAGCTATTTTTATGCTTGAAATATGACCGATTGAAAAATATATCAATTATGTTGTTTTTACACAGAATCCATGTAAAACGTACAGAAAAATAATATATGAAATGTCTTTAAATTGTGAGTTTATGAAAACGTATCCTACAATTTTTCTGCAAAAAGGATATGTTTTAAACAATGAAATTCCCATTTTAATGGTGTAAATTTAATATATGGTCACCAAATTAATTTCGCCGGCATGAATAGTTGAACATAGAATAGGCATGCCAAAAATGGATTTTTTCGATAAAACCCGCCGTCAAAATAGCGACGTCGTCGATAAAAAATATGATTTTAGGCGTGATTTGAAAGTTGAACATCTATTCAGCGATCTATACCGCAAAAACGAACTCGGTGACCCTATACAAAAATTATATCAATAAAACAGAAATTTCTTTGGCAAAATAATATCAATTTTTCAGAAAATTTGTAGGATATAGTTTGAAACGACGATAATTTAAAGTGAAAATGAAAATAATTTTATGTTCATTCTAAAGAAAATTTATAACGTTCACCGATAGAGGCGCTGATTAAAGTACCTCTCACCTTAAGAGCATAAAACATCTTTAATCATGTGCAAATTTGAATGTGATTAGTACGCATACTTGTTGAATCATGAGTTTGCATGTCTAAGAATTTAACAAAACTGATATGAATATGATAGATATGGAGTAAAATGAAGCACAACAATATGAGCGTTTTTTTATTGCTTTATTTTACCAGATATTTGTAGATACTTCGTCTCACTCGCATTAACTCCATATTCTTCATTTCTTATTATTTTGAAAGCATTTGCCATTAAATAATGCCTTTTTGTGATACATCGGCAAACGAAAACCGAAGCAACAAGGACAGGGGAATTCTAAAATCATAGATCCAAAATGACGACAATTCATATCCAACACGAATTGAGACAGTATGACAAAGGCAAAACGAACTAGCAAAAATGAACAAGAAAGCCACATAATTAAAGCAATAGCCGTGTGTATATGTTGTATTGGTTAAAGTTATAAAATTAACTATAATGACAATAGACCATATCCGAATTCTGGTATTTGGATTCACCAGCTGTTGTTTGTCCGCCCTACGTCATAAACGTGACCGCCCTATGTGACCAAGAATGTACGTCAACAGCAAAGCTTAATGACGTTTTATATTTTATGACGTATTTTTTTCTATACTGCGACGTTCTGGTAGATCCTGATACTAGAGCTCGGATATAACCAATTGAATGGGAAAGAAACAAGTCACATTCGCTACCTAATGAGCTTAAGAAGTAATATTACGCTAGTCTATTCTGTTAACAGGTAATTTGATATAACTACATACAACGTTCAGAGGATGTCATTTTAATGAGCTTTTTACCTGATTTCCAAGAAATGCTTTGTTCCTCCAAAATGGTGTAAAAGTTTCGAAAATCTCATAACAAAAGGCTCAATGTTATCTGTCATGTGTGAGCCTCTTTCACTGTTAGAATATTATCATTTAAACAATTAATCATTAGAATCGATATGGAAGATAAAAAGTAAGCTAAATTGGTAAATACTTACGAAAATCAAAGCGGTACACATCTTTTTGTGTTAATTGTTTATCATTTCCGCATCTTATGTACCGAGGAGACATAAGTTGTTGAGATTGCTACCTGCAAAACCTAAATTTAGATAAACAGAGTAAGAACCAACCAAAGACACCTAGTCAAATAAAGAGTAATCCGAAGACAATTGTAATATTGGAAGCAGCAAGACACAAAATGAAACAAAAAACATCACACACTTACGACACAGAAGAGAAAAATACAGACATAAATACAGTTAGATTTAAAACCATTTGTGACACCAAGTGCACCGGTAGAGTAAGCATCTCCTGCTTCTTATAAGCTACCAGCCGTGTTGAACATGTCAATTCCCATAGTAAATTCAAATCCAGAAGGGAAAACAAACAGAAGCTGTAGAAGGGATAGATTTGTTCATAGTAGCAAACAAGAACATGTTGTCACCTGTTTTACATCTGTAGTGATGGCTTCAAGCCAGCCTATGGAGTGTACATTTCACAATTGATTCGTTACTGTCGGGCATGCAGTTTATACAGTGACTTTTTAGTTAGAGCAATAACACTCTCCCAAAAGCTGCTTAGTCAGGGATTTGTTCAGCCTTTGTTACTTTCATCCCTTCAGAAATTCTATGGCCGTCACCATGACATCATTGACAGAAATGACGTGTCTGTGTCCCAAATGAAAACGGACATTTTCAGCTAGATTTCACGTCTTCACGGATTTGACATAACCGGATTTGACTCAACCCTGGATTGACTCACTGATAGTGTGACGGGTGCCGCTAGCGGAGCAGGACGTGCTTACCCTTCCGGAGCACCTGATGTCACTTCCGGTTTTCATGGGAGTTCACACTATGAGTGCATTAGTTCTTAATGTTATCTTTTTATTTCCGTGCACTGTAGCTGTCTCACGTCCTTGTTTTGTCTTTGTTTTTATCTGTTACCGTTTTTGCCATGTCTTTGGACTTCGATTTTTGTAGTTATCGCTTCCCTTGTTCCTTCGGTATTCTACTGCCGTTGTTTTAAGTAGCCCATTTGATTTGTGCTCAACGATGCTCTATCAAGGACATCACTGTATTGACTGCACGCCCATGAGAAGAAAATAACTCCATGTGCTAGCTCTGTTAGAATTTGCTGGAAAGAAAGGGAATTTTGAGTATAAGAAAACTGAAGTAATTTCACTTGTTTTTGCCTGCCTCTATTGACAATTTTAAGATAATGGTTTCGGAATTTGGCTCAAGTGGAAGTGTATATAGTATCCGAGCTCTTATAAATAGAATGAAAAAAAAAATCACCAAAGCGAGGGTTGTCAGGTAACAAAATATCATCTATATAACGGCAGCTGAAGTTAATGAATTCGGGAAGATTTATCTTTACTTTAATGGGATCCGTTGAATACAGCATCGTAAAGGTGGAGAAACAGATCGGTTAACTAAAGTACATAGTTTGTGACCATTTGGATTCCGGTGGTATGTTGAAGAGTAAGTCCTCCAAACTGGACATATATAATTATCGATATCAAGAACTCTTACATTTTAATTATCTGTAATTAATAATCAACATCAAATCTTTTACACTTCATGAAATATTTCTGACGATTAACAATATTTGCCCGCAATGTATATTTAGGGCGTCCAGGGAAAAAGAATTGTTACCACGGAAATATTTTTTACGCAAAGGCCGCCATTCATTAACAATACGGAGCCATTTTCAAAGGTTAAAGACTGCGTCGACTTACACGTTTCTACTATGCCTCTATCGTTCTTTCAAGACCAAGAGAGTCTTTTTAATACTTTAGTATGATAATGCACATCACTTCAAGAAGATCGACGCCAGGGTGGAACAGTGGTTAATGAAAGTGATTAGCCTAACTAATCACTGTCCTTAGCTGATTTTGGCTTTACATTTAGATCATATTGGGTATTTGTTCTCTATCAGTTTTTAAACATCTTTGAATTTAGATTTTATCTGCACTGAAGAGACATAAGTTGTCGAAATGTGACTATGCAGAAAATATATTTACAGTAACTTCAGTTTAGTTATTTTTCACATAATCAAATGATGCGCATTTGCATTTTGATTTTTAGCTCATAAAAACCACAAAAAGATGCATTCTACTTGCAGTCGCGTATGGTAAGGTATTTAGTTACCTCCTCAAGTCCGACGGTTCTCTACGTACACTTTAGTTTCTCCATCACTAAAACTGACAACCTGATAAAGCCGAGGTTTGCTGAAAGTGGCAATGAACCCAATACAAACAAACATACCAAAAGATAAGGAAAAACCTTCACAACTTCTTCCGTTTAAATTGTATATTCCTTGCATCAAAGAGCTTGCAATGGGTTAAACAAGGAAAGCTGATTAAGTGTATTGGCAAAATATTTGTTGATTCAAAGCGAACTTCATTTAGACCGAAATCTGAGGTTTAACTATTCCTTTTTAGAAATGCCAAAGACATTGAAAAATTTTACATTAGGTGAAAAATAACGATACGTAATTGCCAGTGGGTGAAAATCTGATGTTGAATTCATATCCTCTTTAGCATGTTAAGTTTCGAACAAGTCTTTGTTCAATATGACGGTCAACATTCGTGAGGTTGAAATGTCAACGTCTCTACCAAAAAAAAAAAAATGTGGGGTCAAAGTTTATACAAATGTATAGATATCATACACATACCCGTGCTCGAGGTGTATGCTCATTTTTTGTTTTTTTTTGTTTTTTTTTTTTTTTTTTTTTTTTTTTTTTTTTTTTTTTTGTTGTTGTTGTTTTTTTTTTTTGGTTTTTGTTTTTCGTCATTTATGTACTTGTACATGTGAGAAATTCTCATATGAATGCACTATCCAAATTCAACATTTGGATTTCTTGTTGACCCTGTATATGTTTTTCCCATACATCCCGCTTTTACTTGCCATGTTTTCTTACAATCAAGTCGATGAGTGCCCTGTGATCATTTATATGTTGTATTGTCTATTGGTAAATAATTAAAAGTGACAACAAAAGTCCGAATCGATCAAAGGAAGAGACCAGTAAGGAAAATCCGTATAACATTCGACTGAATCAGGGAAACACAATCCGACACAGAACATTTTTGGCAAGCTGTCATATTCCCGACTTGGAACGGGCATTTTATAAATAAAATGGTGGGTTAAACCAGGTTTCATGATGCATTAACCTCCCGCTTATATGACGACTAACTAAAGCTTCTGTGCACCCAGATTGTGTTAAATGTCAAAGCCATAATATTGTCAGGGGGCACTACACTATTTCAATACGCCAATGGTTGACAGACCTCGAAAATAGTACTATAAAAATAGTGCCTTTTAATTTTTAGTAACTCCAGCCAATTGATACATGTTATAATCAATGAGATCATAAAATATTTCTAGGTGAATGACGGAGAGCAAAGAACAGTTGAAAAAACATGATTAAGTTGCGTAACAAGCTAGAACGGATCGATTGAAATACGACCAAATACCGAAAATTCTCTGTGGCGACTATGTACAAAATTAACCGGAATGTTTCAATTCAATTTTATTTTCTTATCTAACATACAACATATGGTTGATGATCTGTTAACGGAAAAACAAATTCCCGCACCTGGAAAAATTCATTTCTATATTATGTGAATTTTTGAAATCCCTTAATTTAACATACGAGAGAATGGGAGGCAGAATTAGTGGTGTGCCTCCTGTCAAAACCTAGAATTTTTCTCTAATAGGTAAAATGTTTTTGTCGTTCGATGTCGTTCGTATATGGTGCATTTGTCGGACTACGGATGACAGTGTTTGTAAGAGTACTTCGACCGATATGATATGCTGTTGACGATCCTGCATTCACTACAAAATGGATACATTGATATGGCGTTGTTCTACATTTGGCAGGTAGATTCCGCTCAGACCAGTGCTGGGGCCGTCTTGAAATTACTATGAGGTAGGAATGTTTGCTTTTTGTTGAAGGACTCATGATGACTTCATGATGAAGAACAACCTTGAGGGCGTTGTTCCATTTGCTTTATCTTGCCAAGTATTCATGGGAATTTGTCCCATTTACTTTTACTCCATATCCCATTATTTGTTAACAATTCATTACAAATATTTGATATTAGCATAGATATACCATTAAGACAAAAAACATCATGAAAATCATTGATGAAACATTTAGCCGCAACTAAAGGAAAGACGGATCAAAATTTTAACAGAACAACTGGTGTGCTACTTTGTTTTGATATAATAGTAAGCATATTTTCGAGGGCATTGCCGGGGGCATTGAACTTAAATTAGTAAGAAAATAGTAGTGATAAACCTCCATCGTTCCAAATTTTTCGAACGCAAATGATAATGATAACAATGGAATTTGCTTAAAGGGATCATTTTTATATTTTTATTCCTTTCTTCAAAACTTATGAGTTACCTAGAGGAATTGAATTAAAAAATTATATAAAATGCCGAAAATTTAAAATATATACATGCGAAGCAATCATTTGTATCAAAATTTTACAAAGTTACCCATCAATATCTAACTTCCCATTTTAGATTATGATTAACTATACGCAATACCTGATTAAATTAAAAGCAAATTTTATCAAATGTTTACAATCGTCCGTTATTTTTTACTGGTCCATCTCCTCTACAATTACTATTGTTAAGGGTGGTTCTCATGGGTAAAGGTATCCCCCTACCTTTGTACAGAAACAAACAAATTAAAACATTAATGGATATTCGATGTGCTAGAATAAAACGAAATATTTCATTTAAGGCCTTGTCCCTCTAGCATAGACAGTCTTTGTAAAGCAGTATTGTTCTTTGTTTCAAATTGAATAGCTTTACGAAAAGCGTCCTGGGCCAACTCAATATCTCCAACCAACTGAAGGGCTACTCCTAAACAGTTGTATGCTGCTGCTTTCTCCTCGATATAGCGAATTTTTATATTCTGCGAAATCGCCAAAGTTATTTGTCTAATTGAATGTATACATCCTTTAATATTGTGTAGATGGTAGTGACATAAAAATGATAGAAAATGACAATATACTATCGATGGCAATACATAGCCTTTGTCTTTAATATTAGCTTCGATCTCGCTTGGAATCAGAGTGGATTTTTCATAAAATCTTATTGAGTCGAAAAAAAGAATGTTTATTGCTTTAAATAAGCCAAAGGATTTTATGATCTTTGATTTTTCAAGTTCACACTGAAGATGACGGAATCCGGTTTTGTTGGAGACATTTTCTGTAGAACACTTTTCTAATACATAATGCAGAATATCTAAAGTTCTTTTAAATTGCGTCATACGGTAAAACATTGAGGCAATCATCAACCATCCGGACACGGCATCATTGTGTAGACCAAGCATCAGGTAGAACTTACATCTCTTGTCATGTTTGTATAGTTTCTTATTCTGATATTTATGACAGAATTTTTGAACTTGAGCTTTAGCACAACAAACTTTTGATAGCAAATGTATTACCAAATGTCTAATAGATGTAGACTTGTACAACTGTATCATTTTTATGGGAGAGCAAATGGTTCTATCTTGTGGCAAAATCAGAATTTTTATAATTGCTGAATCTACAATTTGTTCAAACAAAACGTCAAACAGATTACATTCAAGGCGTATTTGGTCCCTGTTAAAATGTTCCAGCTGTGGAGAAAGCAATATGCATCTCCAATGTAGGGCATACAATGTACGGAGCTTTGCAAGCAACATTTTACGGTTTTCTCCTTCAATTCTGTTCTCAAACATATTATTTTCTGGAAAATTATGAACACAAATTGAATATTCTACACAAAAAATAAGTCGCTTCATGCATCGCATAAAGCAGGTTGCAAGATTACGTGGCCTCCATATTAATGACGGTAATTCTTCAGAAAGCCAAAATATGATATTCTTTACATGATACGAACAAAGTAGAACTTCACACTGTGGGTCACTGTTTATTTAATCTTTTAAAACTATTTTCATCAGAGCGTAGCATAATAGTTGTGTGTGTTTAAAGGAATATATTGAAAAAATTTTCCCCGACTGAAAATGAAATCCGCCATTGCGTACTTTCACTGGGAGATCCTTTAACACCTATAGGAACAAAAAGAACCCCATGTTCTATAATTTCTCCTTTCAGTTCATAACTAGGCCACGAGTTGTTTGATCTCTACATCCATTCATTGGCCTGTTTAATCCATGAACTACAGTGTAGGCAAATGGCGAAGTCAAACTGATAATCACTGGTTGATATACATGGTCCATGGATCTGCTGACCTCCACGAAGATTTTTTGAGAGCGATTTCTTGAAAAGTTCGTTGGATAAAAAAAGATCGCTCCCTATGATTTCACAAAGATTAACATAGAATTTTCCCGTGCTTCTGATAAATAATAATTTTACAAATCCAGGCTGTGTGTCATTAGTTAAAATTTGAAAATATGCCCTGAAGTCTTGATTTGACTGGTTATCATTTACTTCCTCAAATACAACGACATCTTTCATGACAAACATAAAATCATAATCACTCCCTTTCATTTCAAGTCCTTCACCAAAACTTCCACTGGTTATATGTATTAAATCTTCAGACGAATTACTCAAATTGTCAAACAACGTACTAAACAATTTTTTCGCTCTGACTGTATCTTCTGTTCCCACTAAATGTCGAGATAGGTATTGATACAAATTTAAAGATATCTGGTATAAATCCTGGTCTGGAAAGATAATTACTTCACAAAGTTATAAATCCGCATCTGCAGAAACAAAATAAACAGTAACTTCGGTATTTTTATTTAGTACCAGTGGGGTCCATACCTCTGCAGTTGTATTGTTAGTCCCTGAGGGTACTCGCAGACCCAGTAATCTTTGTGCTGACCGGAAAACAGGTTTCAGTTTGTATTCAATACTCTGGTTAATTCCTATGTTTTTAATTTGTTATAGCATATCTCATACTGGGTAGATACCTTTGCTGGTGGACCAAGTGTACCTGGGGTGTCATCATCAATTTCCTTTGTAGTTTTTAAAAAAATCATTTTAAAATTTAAAGACTTGAAATTAGGGAGAATTTACCTTGTATGTAGCTTTTTGTTTGGTGAAATTATGGCAGAAAGTTTACTTCTGTTTTTTGCTCTTTTACTCTGTACAAAATGTTCAATTCACAGTTCACTTTGCAAACTAAGTTTACTTGCGACGCGTTTACGGAGCAAGTGTACGGGTTTCAAATCCATAACTGATGACGACAAATAATCAAATATAAAGTAAGTGAGAACCGAACCGTCAGTCTAAAAAGAACAATCCAAGGATTGATAATACAGTTATCTCCATTCCAATGTAATTACCATGAAACATTTACAATGTCTAAATTCCATTTGTCATAAACGACAATAGAACACTGTACCGAAGGAACAAGGGATATGATAATTACAAAGATCAAAATCCAAAAAACGGTAACACAGAAAAATTAAAGACAAAACATGGATATTACACAGCCACTAGGTATGGAGATAGACAACTTAAGCTCTATTAATGTTAACTCAAATGTCATCAGGTGCTTCTTGAGGAGAAGCATGTCCTGTTCTGCTAATACAATTTGTCACGTGGCCTTTAATAAAGAAGGTAGAAAATCTTGCATGGATTGGTGTATGCGGAAAGTAATTGAAAACAGCCATAGTCAAGATGAGGACATTGAACATATTAATATCTTTCATATTGTGGACCTCCGGAGTATGAGGCCTATGAGGGTTTTCTTTTGGGCTTTTTACAGTTACTGCAGACAGAAATCTATGAAATCGATTTAAAATAAATCATAATTATTGCTTTGTTTGTTGAGTTGACATTTTTGTTGAAATTTATATCATGTAACATAAGACCATATAAAACAACAAGAATATTTTAAACAATGTGGAAATTTCATGCAGCAGCAAAACCTAGAAAGTCCCAGACAAGTTTATATCAGGGGAACAGCAAATCAAAGCTTAAGCAAAATGTTTAATGCCGCACTCAAAACCTATATTTACTTAGATTTTTTTGTTCGGAAATATTATGCTGTGGGTTTAGCTTTGTACATTTTGTGAGGTAAGTAAATTTTATATTCCAATGGTTTATTTATACTGCTTCGTATGGGGTTCACCGTATTTGATTGGCGCGATTACTTCAGATAACTTCCATCACTGCGCTTTATCAAACAGTAGAACTACACCAGCATTGGAATCCTTGATGACGAAAGAGAAAACAAAGACGGTTGAGTAATCTAGAAGAACGAATAGTGCTGCATCCAAGACTTTAATGAAGTAATCTTGCCTGAACACTTGCATTCTATTTAGTACGGAGTATAATTATAATGTATTGAAATTTTGTTGTCGTGTAAAAGCATTGACCGGGCGAACATTTTTCACACGAAGCGCTAGCCCGCTTCATTCAAAAAATGCTTCGGTCAACACTTTTACACTCCAACAAAACTACAGAATATTGCTTTCAATTGTTCAGAAAATTTTCGCCGAGTTGTGTATAAGAAAGTTGTTATAGAATTATACTATCATATTTTGATATTTATTTGGGGAGCAAAACCTTGTTATGCCATATTAAAACTAATCAATTAAAAAAATAGAAAAATACAAATAGAAATCGGCGGGCATGGATGGTATCACTTCCCACAAGGAGATATGTACCGACTTGGTATGTTTTTGCAGTAATGTTGTGAACTACATGAGGTTTTATGTTCGTGCGCTTCCACCCAATACAGCTGACATCAACTCATTACTACTGTCACCTTCAACTATACAATTGGGTTGATTTTTTAAATCCACTATACCAGTAGGTTGAAATTTTGTTCAAGGCACCATGTGAAATTGGGGATGAAAATGAAAACGGCAGCTTTGTACCAAATATCACCTGAAATGAACCCCCCTTGTCGACGGATTATGATTACACATCAAGAAACAAATAAAAAGCTGACAACAAAAAGGAGGAAAGTAACAAACAAAAATAAAACTATTATTATACTTGTTTTACCTTCCATCTATATTGCTTATTTTATGACGTCAGGAGCATTTGAGCTTCCTTAATTGTACTTTCGTTTCTTTTCCTTTAGCTTTTTGTTGAGCGCAGTCAAACATATATCTACACTGTCATATGACTGTAAACTTGTTCATATCTTTGTTTTAATTTTGATACGTACTGTACAAATACAAATGTAAATATTTCTATATCATAAGATACCTGTGTTGTTTATATAGACTGTCAAAGGTGAATATTTTCGACTTTTTACAATAAACTTGTTAGAACTTTTGGAAAAAAAAATTATTGTGGCCATTTCGATATCAAAATTAACTCATATCTGTTAACTAGTTCCTATATTTTTGGTCAAAATCTTATATTTATATATACTAAAAAAATATATGGACCAATGCTTTTAATTTCCAATGCAACTGTATTAAGTTTTTCAAAAAAGTTTGATTTGACCTTTTCACACGAAAACTTATCAGTTGAGGATCCTCGTGTCTGATCATTACGATATTATCATATGGACACTTGAAAAAGGTCTATGGGGAAGCCTTCCATCTGGTCATGAGTATTGGGAAAACATATCAAATTCCATAGATATAGCAATACAGAGAGAAAAAAAACGAAAAAAAAACGAAAAAGGAAAAACAAAAAAACCGATAGAAAATATAACAAAACAAAACCGCCACAATACATCATAGCAATATTCCTGGGTAATTTTCATTAAATATGGAAAACGACATCAGGTGTTCCAGATTGGTAAGAATGTTTGTATTTTGTAAAGTTATATATCATATTCACTTGTTTATTATATGGTCACAAATATAGTAAGTAGTTATTAGATATACTAATTCTTGACGAAATATACACAGGGTCATATACAGAAAAGCAGTGCACATCTAGGACCATGAAGACATAAGAGAAGGCCAAAAGCAAGATGACTGTAATAGCTAAGAACTACTACGCTTCGGATTTTTTTTTTCCTAACCCTAACCCTAACCCTACCCTATGGAAAAACATATAAGAGATGTTAAAATTATGCACATATACCGGTAACCATGGAAAGCTGTAATGGCAGTCGTTGTAACTGGCAATTACACCAATCATTCAAACCTTACTCCTGTTGTAAAGAACCTTTCATTACGTAATGGCTCTGTGCATCTGTTGTGGAAATACTCTTGACAAAATTTAAATTACATTGTTCGATGCAAAATTCCCATGCAACCTATCCGAAAACATGAGATATGAATGAATTACTTAACAACTTTAGATATTGGCAGAACATATCATTTGGTGCATGTAAACTATCGGAATCTGACGATACATACGTCTAATCGAATGTGAAAGTATTAAATGATCTAAAATTCTAGTAACATCCTTTCCCTCCTTCGGAAGGTTTCTCCAAATGTTTTAATTTAACAAGTTTTAGTGTTAAAAATGAAATACAAAACGGCAAAATCCAAAATGCAAATTAATAGTAACTTGACTTTCTAAACATTGATAATACTGATAAATTGAAATTTCGAATCAGTTGTAGTTTGTTTTAAAAAATCCTAGTACTGTGTAAACGGTGTCTTGTTAACTGACTAAACACTTATTTATGACTTAATTAGTTATTTGAAAACATAGCTTTTATGTTTGTTTTGTCTTGCTATGTGATGAAAATCTCTTTACATGTGATTTTTTTTTAATTTGGACTAATAAAAGTTCTTCTTTTGGGCCTTTTCGTTGCGTAAAGATATTTGACGTCTCGCCTTATTCTTGTTTTCTGCTAACTTCTAAAACTTTTTGAAGAAATCATTTAGCTGTGTAATTGAAGTTTACTGTAATGTAAATTAGTGAAACAATTTATTTTTATATATTGACCGATTAAGCAAACGTGATTTGTTCGAACGTTTTGGAACAGGTGAGACAACTGGTCTTATGCGTTAATTTTCTTTGTTTCAGCCATATAAGTTAATTTTAAGTAATTAATAAGCGTTAAAATATGTTAAAGGCAAAAATCCCGTTTCATTACTTAGTATTAACTACTTGGATATTATTCTTTATGTACATGTATCGGAGTTTTTTGTATGATTAATTTGAACATTTTGTTTAAATAAATATTGTTTTACATTCAAACAGAAAGGAAACAGGAAACCCTACAATGATTGGAAATAGAAATCACGAGCTTTAATAATTTGACAATCCCTCAGTAAATTGCACAGGAAAACACAAATGACAAACCTAAGCAACGACAAGAACTCGTTACAGCCTAATTTGATACCGGAAACTAGAAGAAGCCAGTTGATTTCATAAATCGGTTTTTTTGGTTCCCAAGCCCCCCCCCCTTTCCCTATCATTTTTCCGTTCCGCACAACAGATCCGATCCCATCTAGAATAATAAATAATTAATAAAACCTTTAAATCAAGCGACGCTCGGGCGAAGCATGATGTCGCGGCGTTAAGTAATCCTTTTGCTTTGTGTTGTCTTTTGAATTCTAAAATAAAAAATATAAAATGGATTATAAAAGGAAACTTCTGCCCATTTTTTAAATTGTTTTGATTTGATATTAACTAATCATACATTTAAGTTCGTTTAAGAGACTTTTTGTTCCCCTCTTCCGACACCGTTTAAACTTAATGATTTTGTGTTAAGTCTTTACGAAAGTCGATAATATAATGCTTCAAACTCTCACCAGGTATAAAACTGGGCCAAAGGTGATGAATAGATGCTTTGTTTTGGGTCTTCTTGACATTTACTCCATTTCTATTCTTTTTCATAATCAAAACTAAATTTACAGCAACTTTAGTATTTTTATTAGTTTACCAATCATTTCCCTCAAGCCATCTTCTATTTCATCTGACGATGATTTTAGCGATACAAAAGAGACATTCCTTTTTGAACTACAAAAATAATATGACCTGCTGGTATGTCGACACTTAAAAATAACATCACACCAATTGGCCCAATTGGATTTCTTGGAAATCTTTAGTGTTACAAAAATTAAACAGGTTTTCATTTTATGGCTTGCTGTCTTTGCAAGCTCCATGACATGGTATGATGGTGACATATAAATGGAGAAAAACTAAATAGTACGGTTGTTGATTGATTTAACTCACGATTTAAACTTTAAGATGAATTTATTCGACATCTGCTAATTCTTCATATTTTATATTTTCCAAAAACAGAAAATTGCCGTGGAAAGCACCGCACCATTGTACGACTATTTTAGCAGTATGCAACTGTTGAGCCCTTAAGTGTAATCCTTACCTTAATTATAATCCGATTACACTTAAGGTTAAGGACAACCCTTAAATGTAATCCCGGTTTCATTTACAGTTGCAGGACCTCCGTTAATTGTAACCGATTACAATTAAGGTAGATAGTGTACATATGTCTTCAGTTCCTACCGTAATTGTAATCCCTCGGAATTAGTTTACAATAAGATAAGAAAACGTGTTCCGCAAAAGCATGATTTTGAGTCATATTTGTTTTAAATATATAGCCATCGCTACCATGGAAACAGAAAAAGGCGGTGAAAAAGTGTTCAGAATTGTTTCAAAAATTATACAAATGTTCTAAAGCTTTCAATTCCCTAAAACGGAAAAGTAGACAAAATTGTATGAAAATGATAGAAATTCTGACTTTTAAACATTATTTTCATCCATACTCAAGCTAGCGACCAATTTCTAGCGACCAATTTCGGGTTTATCTAAAAACCAAAAATCAAAGGCACACCGAAAAGAACCATAATAATGCATATTATTTCTAGCAAACAATTTCTAGCGACCAATTTTTGTGATTTTTAATCTTTTTATTCTAGAAATACCAAATTGTTAGCGTTTCCATGGGAGATAAATAAAGTAGCTAAGAATCGCTTGAAAATGTACAGACAGAATGTTACTTTTCTGAGGGTCAAAATTTTCCTAATGACAGCCGTTGTGGATCTTTTTCGGGATTCCGTGATTAGTTGTTTTATTCAACGGGTTGATTCGGGATTAACCCGTAACAATACCCATGATATACGGAATAGGAATCATCATTTTTCGGACCAGGATTAAGTCATTTATTTACTGAGAAAATCGGGATTTTGTCATTATTTTCACCTGAATCCGATATCAGACCCCCCCCCCCTCTAAAATGGAAAAGGGGTTGGGGGATTGACGCGCTATAAACACACCAAAACTTTTGCAATGCATTAACAAAGTAAAGACCATTTCCTGTGGTTTTGCTCCTGCTTTGTCTTTTTGCCATTTGAATTTCGACCCTTGACAATTCTGTTTCGGAAATTTTTATTGTTTCAAGAATTTGCGATTTTGTTTCTAGTGTTGATTGTCTTTTCCAAAACATCATCTCCGAAGTACTTCATTTCCCGGAATCTAAAAATTCGGATAGTATTTTCCCTGTCATATCAATCATTTATAAATGTGTTTATTTTTTTGGAAAGTAACTGAACAAAAAAGTTTGCCAACACATTTTCAACAGTCTAAAATTTGAGCAAAAATGTTTCAAGGCTGCTAGATTCTGATTTCAGCTAAAAATTACCGATATTTGCTTTAATTCAACTGTACAATTTTTTTTTCATTTTGTCAGATATGGTGTACAAGATATCCATTTCAAATTATGGTCCGAAAATTTACATAAACTTTTTCGCCATAGGCGATTTTAATTTTTTGGGGGAAAAAAGGGAATGAATCACTTCATGATCACGATTACATAACCAGAGCTGGTAATCATTGACATTTTTTCCCTCTGGTTCCATAAAAAACGGAAAATCTTACATTTTTTTCATATCCCCCTTTTTCAATGTTTTCGTTTTTGGTCAAGTTTGCATAATATTTATGTAATATTCATAATTTATGGACAGATGAATGCCAATGATTAGGCAAACTCAAATCCAGGAAGAAATGTAAAGTTAATTAAAAGGTCAATTTTTCAGAGAACAATTGCAAGGTCTTTCACCAGTTTTCACCATAATCACATGTTTGAGTTTGATTTTGCTGTCTATTTCAGTTCAGAATGTGTTGTAAACAAAAGTTCTGATCTTTATTAGTCTTTTGCTCAACGGTTGCTAAGGACTTTTTCGAAAAATTAGCTTGTTGCTAAGGACAGGAAAGTCACTTCCGGTTGGCAATGTCATTCATTTCCTCTTTACAACATTACGAAACTGTTTGCCTATGGTTGCTAAGGACTTTTATGGCTAATAACGTTGTTGCTAAGGACCTTGACCTTTGACCTTGACCCCATTTTGTTGGCCATATTGAGCTGAACAATTTATCTTCATATAGTTTCTTTGTATCTTTAATAGTTTTTGAGATATAGGCAAAAAACTTTAAATTCGGACCCTGAAAAATGGTTTTTGGGCCATAGGTCTAAAATGAATGGTCCAATTATTTTGGACCCCAGTGTCAAATGTAGACCTCAATGAGACAAACATTCTCTCAAATACATTTGATCATCTATCTCTTACAGTTTACGAGTTAAAGCTATAACAGGGCAAAAGGTCATCGGTGACCTTGACAGGTGACCTTTGACCTTGACATTTTTAGATGGCCATATATTACTTATTAACAATGGTGAAGGTTTCAGGTCTTTAAGACTTAGCGTTTGGTAGTATCAAGCATTAACGGAAACTCAAAATCTTTCAAAGGGCAATAACTCATATAAACAGTTGTCGAACTTCTTTGGACCATTTGTAACAAAGTTGCGTCTCTTGACAATGAACATTTTTCTCATTACATGTTTCCAGCCATCTATTACGGTTTACAAGTTAAAGCGATAACAAGGCCTAAAGTCATCTGTGACCTTGACCGTTGACCTTTGACCTTGACATTTTTAGATGGCCATATATGACTTATGAACAATGGTGAAGGTTTCAGGTCTCTACGACTTATCGTTTGGGAGTATTAAGCATTTACGGAAACTCAAAATCTTTCAAAGGGCAATAACTCATATAAAGAGTCGTCAAATCTCTTCGGGCCAAATGTAACAAAGTTGCGTCTCCTGAAGATGAACATTTTTCTCAT
>MJUU01025656.1:199542-217786 GCA_002080025.1 Modiolus philippinarum
AAATTTTTTATCGTTTCCGAGATATCGCGATAACAAAATTTCGAATGGCGGCCATTTTGAAAATGGCGGACGAAAATTTTTTTGTGACCAACCAGAAATGTAGATCTTTATGAGAGGAGTATTTTTGCAACACAATGTTTTCATAAATTTTTTATCGTTTCCGAGATATCGCGATAACAAAATTTCGAATGGCGGCCATTTTGAAAATGGCGGATGAAAAAAAAAATTGACCACAGATTTGTAATCAAGACCATACAGGCTACCTGGAAACCAAATTTTATCAAAATCGGATAACTTTAAGAAATTTGCATATTTAGGGGTCAAAAACGCGTAACCGGGGTCGCGACCCAAAATTTTTTTTTTTCACATAGCGAAACATCCTCAGGATGAATGCAACATTTTCCCCACATCAGAATTTTGATATCGGTTACGGTTTTTGAGCAAACATGATAACAAGGTTTTCGGTCTTCGGGGAGATAACTCCGTTACTAAAAATAGATCGGTTTCACAGGGTCAGTGGCTTCGTCCCCTTCCAAAGCCGATTAAGTGTACTAAGTATCGAATTGATATTTCGCGACACTTTTTCGCTTTGGGCGGCAGAAAAAAAAGAAAAATAATAATAATCAGAAGAAATACAGTAAGGTCTTTCACTTGTGGTGAAAAACGTTAATTCCACGGTTTTGAGATTTGGTAATCTGCAAAATGCTCTTTTTACTCACATAAATGTTTGCTAATCTTTTTGGTTCAGTATATATGTAATAAGAAAGGTAATTTCACATCACCTTAAAATTAATTATGGATATGGAATATCGTTATTCAACACCGTCTTGTATTAAAATCCATAAAATGTAGGTTATATTTCGTCATATCCAGACATTTATATTTAATGTAATATGATTTCATATATGGAAGTTGATAGTCTGTGGATGGATCGAATACACAAATACATCAAACGACTAAACGAATAAAATTGGTGTGATGCTTCATTGATTCGATTTGATAATGCAACATTACATCATTTTAAAACTAATTTTCCAGATCTCTAAATACACTAAATAGTGACAACAGTATAAATGAAAAAAGAATTGTTACCTGCTTATATTAACCAAAATAGTATCCTGTGAAAAAAGTTCCAAATGGAACAAATGTTTTTGAAATATCTATGAGATTTATTCCGTCTGAAGATTATTTCACCAGGTGAGCAATAAATATTTTCGAACTGAAGATTATTTCACCAGGCGAGCTATGAAATATGTTCCCGTGGAACTAATTTCACGGTAGATACTTTAAACCTTTACACTTACACCGTAAATGTGAAGAAATGCAGCCTTTGAATGATAAAAAAACAAGGTGGAGATGAATGATAACTCCTTTATCAAGCAGTATGTTGTAAATACAACAACAGCACTTACCTTTGTCGAATTCTGACTAAAACAGACATCCGCCTAAATCAAACATAGAGCAAGACCTCTACGTTGAATTCTGGCTAAAACGGACATCCGCCCAAATCAAATATAGAGCAAGACCCCTATGTCAAATTCTGATTAAACCGGACATCTGTCTGATTCAAACGTAGAGCAAGAACCCTTTGTTTTAGTATTAAGATATTCTAAACCTTTGTTTTTTCATTTTTTACAAATATCCCAAATGGGTTTCACTGTAAATATTAACTGACGTTTTCAGTAAAGAACTCTCTGGCTTTTTTGTAAATTAATTAAACATCAGTTTCGTATAAAATTCTACAAAGAAGAAAAACTGATACAAATCTTACTATTTATTGCAAAATTTTGTTGCCGAAGATTCCTTTTACCTAGTTCTTAGTTACAGGAGAACATCAGCAAACAAATACCGAAGGAAGAACAAAGTAAGGGGAAACTACAAAACCAAAAATCCAATAAAACGGCAATTTACAGCAACACGAATTGGAACAGTATGACAAAGACAAAATAAATAAACAAAAATGAAAAAGAATGCCACAAAACTAAAGCACTAGCAGTATGAACCCCTATAAAAATTGTCTCTTTGACACATTCCCCGTTTCCCATCCTTTTTTTCTATTTCATATCATGATAATGATGTTTAATCCTGTGAAAATCCCATGTATGTGACTTCACAATTTAAAAATGTATAATTGGTTTTTTTGGTATTGATTTTTAAGCAATTAAAATGAAATACCTGTTAATTAAATACTGATTGGATTGTTGTTGATCATGAGTAAACATTATTTAAATGTACTTGAGAAAAAAAAATAGGATTTCCATTGGATAAGAAATTGGTATTTTTATACATACAATGCAATTATTTGGGTATGTTCTGATAGGGATTTCATATAACTTCTTTCCGAGCGAGTACTCAAGTACTCGCTCCGAAAATCTTTCGAGTACTAGAGTAATAAATCCTGTCCGAGTTGACATCCCTTATTATTATTATGATTTACATTATTATTATTATTATTATTATTTGCAATTTCAAATGTTTTTCTGACCAACTGTTTATAATGCCCATATCTCACTATATTATAATGCAAAGCTTGATGAGAGCTTTGTGTTTGTCAATAGGTTGTATCTGTCCACTAGTTTATGAGAAAAGTGTTTTAGTGGGCAACGGATGACAGTATTTGTAAGAGCTCTTTGCAAGTTTATGATATGTTTGTTCACGATTCCTTATCCATGGCTAAATAAAACATGGATGTGAACTTGTTCGACAATTAGCAATGAATTCCTCTCAAACTGGTGCTAGGGACCATCTTCAGCTTACTATGAAGTATGAGCAAGGCTCATTGTGGAAAGCTTCTAGGTGACTTCAAGATGAAAAACAACAATAAAAGCGTTTTTCATTGCTTGGTTTTACCATGTATTTGTAGAAACTTTGTCTCTTGTGCATTTACTTCAAATTCTTTCAATTTCAACTAAAGTAATTATGATTCATACCAAGACCACTGTTGAGATCCTTTAAACATATACAATGAAAAAATATGGCATGTTACCAACTTTTGCAAGTTTTTTAAGTTGTATTCCTCGAACAATGCTATTTCATACATCAAACAAAATGAACATAATGCATGACATGATGCACAGCGTCAAGGGTATAGCTTAAATACTGCTTTGACATCTGAACCAAAAACTAAACTCGCCTGAGTTTTGTGGTAAACCACTGATATACCAGATTGAAAACAGTATCTTATTTTCTTCAAAGAAACCTTTGAGTGACTGGCGGAAAAAAAACTGAGGGACACTGAGAGGATCACAAAATACCCTAGGACTTCTTGCGGCTGGTTTTAAAAACAAAAAAAAAAATTAAAAGGAAATTTGGAAACATTGCAATTTGACAGATACAGTGTAACGGAAATGAAAGAAAAACAACAAACTACGACAAAACAAGGAAACAGCATCAGATATGAACCAAAGGGGAATAAAACACAGAGCAGTGTGCACCCCATTAAAACCCGTTAAAGGAGAATATCATCAGATGAACCGGAAGAGTAAACAAGGCCTGCACTACACGTACAGCTAGGAATTCTTCAAAATTGTTGCAGCATTGTTAATTTGTTATTTGTTTCCGTAAATTCGTGTTAAATATAAAGAAAGCATTAAAATCCCTGAGTCATTTTATTATATAAAAGGCAAAAAGGCGAGTCCGAAATTACCACATGGTAAATGCAGCTGTCATGATAGTAACATGTCAATATGGTTCACTGTTTCTTGATACGAACATTGCATCGAGCAAATTCAACCACGTGAGCTAGGTTTTCTATGAACACTATATTAAGATGTGTATTGTACTTTACCTGCAAACAAACAAAAATTGTTTTTTTTTATTAATATTGTCATATTCTTATCTCAGTACATTACAAATACAAGATTGTTTTAAAACAAATAATTAATATATATCGGATTTTTTTCGCGTGTGTTTAATTTTCGGCATGTTGGGGGTACACTAACAGGCCCAAAATTTAGCCTCCGCGAAAATTTCACTACTCATTCAAATGCATTGGATGAAGTATAAAAACGCGAATTATAAATACAGCAAGTATTTCATCGCCCTGTTTTACATTGAAATCGCGAACAAAAGATGACGCGAAAATATCCCGATACTAAAATTCCAAATTTTGATTAATATTTTCATGAAACTTTCATAGATCTTATCGTGTCACGCTCAAGTCATAACAAACCATTGCGTGTGTTAAACATTTGACAAATCAGAAGAGGACAGTTTCTGGCCGAAACTGTTTCACTTTGATCTCAAAACGAGATCTCAAACCAATGACTTTTTTTGGCTTTTTTGTTTTTTTTTTTTTATTTTCTAGCAAAACACGCCTGTTATCTAAAAACAATAATTCCAAACTGAGTTACGAACATCTTTTATTTTCAGAAAGCTATTACTTTGTATACAATTTTAATATGTTATAAATATTTCATTCCGGACTTTTATTGCTGGGTTATCAGTGATAATATAGTCTTTTTATAAGGAATGTTTATTCTTAAACCATACAAAAGGCTTTCGGTTACAAAATTCTATAAATATTTAATGCCCTAAAAAGTACCAACAACTTTTATCTTCGTTTTCGATGTCGATATTGTTAAAAAATGTGCATGAGTGTATATTCTTAAAATATTGATATATGATTGAAGATAAGCAAATTGCAAATCATTTCTCTAAAGTAAGGAAAATCTACCCATTGTAAAGCTCTGGTCTGAGCTGATTTTTGGCTTTTCTATTTATATCCCTTTTTGTAATTTGTTCTCCTTCAGCTGATGCACGTATTTCGGTTCATGATTTTCCCATTGTTTCGATTTGATCTGCATTGATGTGACATATGTTGTCGAAATTGTCATAAGCAGAAATTAAATTCACAGACTTTGGTATTTAGTTATTTCTCACACATTTTATCTGAACAATTCCAATACACAAATAACAATTGAAGAAACTGAACTTAACATATCAGAAGTGCCTTAGATGTCTTATCGGCTATGTTTAATCATTTTAAACAGAGTTATTCCCCCTTTGGGTGTTGCAATTCCCATTCATTACACTTTTTCGTTAGTTTGTTTGTATTTATTTAAAATAATATTTGTTTTCAATTGGTGAAGGTTAATTATGGTATACTTCATTTTACTTACCTCTAAATCGTGAAATTATCAGTAGATGAATACAAAAATTATCTGACACTGTGACGAGAAGCGACGGCAAGCAAGCAGAACAAAAGCCGCTTCACAATATACCTCCATTCACAGTAAACTTCGGTATTTAGTTATTCGTTGTAGTGATGTTTAATGAATCTAACATACGTCATCTCCTTGTCATCGATCTCTCACTCTCTACGGATTTGGTCGAATTAGATACGTCCTTTGATTTTGTCATTAACTGAAACATTGACATGAATTAAAATAATCATTGTACTAATAGTTTATACTCTTAGTTGTAACTACGTAAAATTTTGCATCACCAGAATTAAAAATTTTAAGGAATTGAAATAATCTATTATAAAAGATCTGATTATAGTTATGCTTATGATATTTTTACTGTAATTTAAAAATCTTTAATTATTGTTTCTTCAGACCCTACACTATTTCACCCGTCATCATAGTTGTTTTGGCTTAAAGGAGTAGTTACTATTGACAAAGTATTGATTTTGTCCGGCTTAAAAGTAATGGTTATTGTATACTCATATTTCTATGCTAATTATTTATTTTTTTTGTATGCATCGGCAAACGAATACCGAAGCAAGAACAAGGAAAGGGGAAATTCTAAAATCATAAATCCAAATTCACGGCAATTCACAGAAACACGATTTGAGACAGTATGACAAATACAAAACAAATAAACAAAAATGAACAAGAACGCTACAAAACTAAAGCACTAGCAGTGCGAACCCCTATAAAAGTTAAGGTATCATCAGGTGCTCGGAAAGGGTTTGCATGATCTGCTCCACGCATGGCACCCGTCACACAGCCAGCTAGAATATGGTGTTGAAAAATCTGTCTGGTGGCCGATTGGTTAATGTCATTTTCTAACCCTTAGACAAAACCAGTTGAATTCCATGTTACGTGTTACTTCTCTAACCCTCAAACAGTACCATGGAAAACGTTTGAAAAGATTCTCTAAATCTATTCAGTATTCGGACAATAACAAGGACAAATCGGTATAACAAACATCATCAACGAAGACAAAATTAAAATATGACATAGTGATATACAATACAACACAAAAAACTAAAGCACTGACAGTTTGAACTCCCATTGAAAACCGGGAGTATCATCAGGTGTTCCGGTAGGGTAAGCATGATCTGCTACACGCGTGGCACCCGTCACACTGCCAGTGAAAATTCCGGTTTGTCACAGTCGGTGTTAGTCAGTCCGGTAACAAACTCTGGATCTACCCAAAAATATCTGTTCTCATTTGTGAAATAAAAACATTGTAATGATCTGTGAAATCGTGGTGACGACCGTAAAACTTATGTAGTAACAATTGCAACAATAGCTGAACATACCCTTGATGTAGAAGTTTTTGAGACAGTAATTTCGCTCTGTTGACAAAATCGCTGTACAAACTACAGTCACTGCAATTGCGAATGAGTTGTGAAATGTACACGCCATATGCCGGAGAAGTGGGAATATTACTGCTCAAAAACGAGAAGTTTATTGTTGGAAAGTTGAAACCATCACGCTTGTCGTCAAGTTTTGCTTTCAGACGTCAATGTAGAGGTATAGGTCCAGGTATGATGCTGATGATGGTGTATCAGTAGTCTCTTTAATCTCGAGTTCATTTGGGTATATAAGATGAAGGTTATCCTTAAATTGAGGATTATTCAATGAAAGATTATCTTTATAACGAAAACTGAAATTAAAGGATTTGGCTAACTTTTTGTCTTTTTTCTGGACTAGCACTTGTATCAATCTGGTTTCATACGAATAAAGAAACAAATCTGCTAAATGTGGTGCACAATTAGTCCCCATAGGTATCCCTATTGTCTGCTGGAAAACTTGTCCTCCAAATTCTACAAATGTGTTATCAATCAAGAATTCCAGCATTGCAATGACATTCTCCTCTGTATACTTTTTGTGTGAATCAGTGTGATGTTTAACAAAATAGGCCCCATCTTTACCTATCACTAAATATGAATATCTTCTTTCACATTTTTATTACAAAAAGACTGATGTATTAAATCCCGATGTATATGATGAATGAAAGGATATGGAGTAAATATACACAAGACAGGTCTCTACAAATACATGGTAAAAAAAGTAAAGGAAAAACGCTTTTATTGTTTTCTTCATCTTGTATATTTTGAACATAGAAAATTCAATAATTCAATAATATTTGAAGTTCAGTATGAATTTTATCTGACCTTTGAACCATTCTGTAACATTATATTGGACGTTTGAATTATTATGTACGGGTTTTGGTTTTGTATTGGTTAATAAAGAATTACTTTATTTCTTTCACTGTTGCTGAAAATATTTATGTTTTTGGTTTGTATGATCCAACAGGTAGTGTTTTAGTCAGTGATTTAAAGTGATAGCTTTGATTCACGACATACAAGAAGTAATTGTCGGATGGGTAACAAATTTACGATATCAGCGGCAAAATATAAAAATTTAAAAATATATCAATGGTAGTAGCTGCTAAATATCTTACAAAAAATAACTAAAGTGGCGGACATATATAAATAAAGCAGGTACATGCCTTATTCGGAAGAGAGTATACCACAATACGTAGTTCTGTATCTAACAAGAACTAACAAATAAAACGTTAGACTCGTTTATTTGTTGTCAAATCATGTTTTTGCAGACCATAATTTAATTTTTCTCTAGTAAAAGATTGATCTATTTTATAGTTCAGTAGGCATCGAGTGTCTAACGAGGTTTGTTTATAAAATATTTAAGGTTTCATTACTTCGATTCATGTACTATTTTTATCATTTCCTAGTTACCACTTTTTATGATTTCGTATCAAATGTTTAAGGTTTCATCATTAAAATAAAATAATAAATCAACACAACAAACTATGCAAGATATGTTTGTTTCCCTCCGGCATCTTTATGTTTATAATACTGTAAAAGTTTTCTTGTAGTTATTTAAAAACAAATTGCTCAAAAACTTTGACCAAAAATTAATAATGAAGACGTTTCATAAATAATTTCATTGATGTAACAGGACCGGAGAGATCGTATCATTACTTGTTTGAAGTATATTTTTATTTTTTTTTGTAGTACTATTGAATTATATTTGTTTGAATCCTGGCGTAGTGTGTCTTGCATTTTTGGTTTAAGCAATAACAGTACATTATCTGAATACCAGAGAGTGTCCATCGTAGATTTGACCGTCAAAACAAAATTTGCGCCCTTGAGTATTCAAATAATATACTGTTATTGCGATTATAATGCAATTAAACGATATCATGTTCAAATTTTTGACTTCTGTATTTGTAACCATATTAAGAACAACACGGAACCTACTTTATCCAAGGTGTGTGTGGAATTGACGGTCAGTTTTGACAAATCAAAACCTTTGTTATATAAATGTTGCATTAGAATTATATTTAAACTGTTACTGCCAAGATCTTATGAACCCCTTTATTCCAAAGCACATCGGTGTTACTTTAAAGAAAATGTATCTTGCTGTATTTTATGATATTATTTGTGCGCTGTGATTGGTTCGTTTGACGTCACATAAAGTTCTATAAATATGGTGTTAACTTGGTATTTCCTGAAATAGCAAATAACAAAATACCAAAGTTACTGTAAATTTATTTTCTGCATATGCGCATTTCGACAACTTATGTCTCATCAGTGCAGATCAAACCAAAACATTTGGAATTCCATTAACCAAAGAAGATGTTAAAAGCTGATAGAGAACAAATAAGCAAAAGGACCTAAATAGAAAAGCCAAAATTCAGCTAAGGACAGAGCTATGCATGTTGGAGATACTCCTTAGTTTTAAACAAAATTTTGCACAATTTAGATATTGCATTATAATACAATCGGTTTTCAGGTCAGCACCGAAGTGCTGAATACTGGATTGGTCAATACCCTCGGGGTCTAACATATTTGGAAACTTCTGTCTGTACTGTTACTTTATGGCTAATAACTGAAATGTCAGCTCACTGGGGCATACCTTCTGTATTTACATACATGTACAACAAAATGTTTGATTACCTTTATACTGCATTTCTTTTTGCATAGAACATCCCTTTATTGTCTGAAACAGAAAATGGAAAGTGATTTTTAATGTTACAAAATATATAAGGGTAAGCAACATCTCGCTTTTGTTTGCTACATGACACAAAAGTAAGTGAGAACCGAACCGTCAATCCAAAACGAATAATCCAAGGACAATGGCAACATCGGAAACAACGAAGAAACAGAGACAAAGTTATGAATAATATAGATTGTAATACTATTAAATTATTACATTTTTTGAAAAATACCCCAATTTTGCAACAACTTTAAAATGTAACTTTTTTATAATTACATTAAACGACCCGATTATACCATTCAGTTACGGTTTATTTCTAATGTTATAAATACTGTAATGCTCGAATATCCAGATAAGCCTTGATATCATTAAATTATATACACATATTTATTGGCTATTCGATGTTAATATAATTTGGATACTAGTCTCTCACCGATACTGCCGATCTGTGCTGAAATACACGATGATTATTTACTTATCCCTTCGGGAAGTTTTGAGCTTGATTTTCTTCCGTAGTTCGATAGTGTTATACCAGCACAGTATGCTCCTTGAACTAGCTGGGATATTTGCGCCGATCAGTCCTTGATCAGTCCTTGATCTTTCAATATCTCGATATTACCGAGTCCTGATATCCCGATATTACCGCATCAAGATATCCCGATATTACAGAGTCCTGATATTCCGATATAACCGGGTCCTGATATCCCGATATTACCGAGTCCTGATATTCCGATATTACCGAGTCCTGATATTCCATTATTACCGAGTCCTGATATCCCGATATATCCGAGTCCTGATATTCCGATATTACCGAGTCCTGATATTCCGATATAACCGAGATCTGATATCCCGATATTACCGAGTCCTGATATCCTGATATTTCCGAGTCCTGATATCCCGATATTACCGAGTCCTAATATCCCGATATTACCGAGTCCTGATATCCCGATATTACCGAGTCCTTATATTCCGAATTACGTTTTCCTTTTGTCTTTCATTTGTGTTTTTCTTGTGCAGTTTCCTTATGGATTGTGGCATATATTGTGGCATATATTGTGGCATGTTATTATAGTTTTGAGCCATTGTGCATGTTTTCTGTTTTTGTTTATTAAATACATTACAAGCTAAGTGGTAAGGTACTACAGTACTGGCCCGTATTAAAGAAAAATTAGTTAAGACATTTTACATTGTCTCCTTCATGCAAAGCTCTATCCTTCGTTGATATTGCCGTTACTTTTCGTCTGTTAAGTTCGACTGTTCTTTATCAGCACCTGTAACTTTATTGGTCGCCTTACAAATATTTTTTGGTACCAATAAATCTGTTAAACACTTTCATTGGCTTTTGCTACCGTCGTTGTCAAATGTTTTCATTGTGCATTTTATTTGTGCATTGTGGCAGTAATCGTAGTTTTCAGCTATCATAGGCGTTTCCTGCCATCGTGCGTATTTAATACAATACCAGCTCAATCGTAAATTACTACAGTGCCGGCGGGGAAAATCAGTTAGGCACGGACCATTTGATTTTCAGGGGAGGGCCTGGTATTTTTTAGAAAAAAAAATCTGGCCCCCATTTTAACCCCAAAAAATTTTCTGGCCAGTACCTGGGTTGAAAAAAAATAATTTGGCTCTGACTTTGTCCATTAGAAAAAAAGCCTGGCTCATCAAAATTTCTTAGCTTAGTGTAGAGCGGAAAAAAATTTCCCGGCCCGGATAAAAATCTCAGCCCCCCCCCCCTGAAAATCAAATGGTCCGTGCCTTAAGACTTTTAACAATGTTAAATAGAAAAATGTTAAAGGCTATATCTATCGTGCAATGCTCGATCATTCGCTGCTATTGCTGTTACATATCAGCTCTTAAGTTTGACTGTTGACTGTTATATCAGAGCTCATTATTTTAATTTTCGTCTTCCAAATATTTTATTTTTATCTGCACTGAAAAGACTGAATAGAAACTTTCTAAATTGTCATTTGCAAAACAAATAATTTTTTTGCCTTCTATGTCGTCGAAAATTGATTTTGACCTTGCTTTGCGTCATCTTAATACATTTTCATGACTACTCCTATCAGAAGGATGGTATTCCATGTAATCATCACAACAAACAATTCTTTAATATTGCAGAAACTATTTTAGTCTCTGAATTCTTTGCAATCAAGTTCTGTATAAGTGAAAGGGTGAGAATATAAATATAATGAGAATTTGTAATAACAAATAACTAAGAAAAGTTGTCTACGTTCTTAACATCTGCCAGACAATTGATTTATGAATACAATATTTTACATCACAAGGAATTTCTGAAACTGTACATATTTTCAATCGATTTGATGTAAGAAGATGATTTTTTTCTAAGTTCAATTTTTCATAACATAATTTGAGTCTCTGTTTATTTTTACAAGATAAAACATCTGCAGGTATAGAATGTAATGCGACGAAAAAAACATTAAAATTTAACATGTTTAATAAGACGAAACAGAAAAAATAAGAATTGCAGATTCATTGTAAAACGGCTGGGTGTTGATAAAGGACACCTGCAGGCTGGGAAGTACTTCTCAAAAATTGTCTCATTTGTAAATCTGTATACCTGTAATCTCCTTTAATAAACAAAGTGTGTGAGGACATAATAACGTCATAAAAATATCAAGTTTGTAACGTTTGCGGTACTTTTATCATTTTGCATACCATGTAACTTATGCTGCAATAATCGCTGTATGATACGGATATATGGTAAAAGACAGTCGCCGTTAATTCATTTTAAGGACATTGTTTTTTAAACCACCCCTAACTGGTAGTCGAAATTGCCCGACAGTAAAGAAACAAAATCTAGCCATTCTCAAAGGGCCTCGGAGGAAACAAAAAACAAAAAAGTATCATTGAATATGCAATTATGCATCGTATAAACCATATAGATTGGGTTCTGAGTATGGCCTTGTTCAGGATCCACCTTTTTCAAGTTTTAAAGTATCTGGAAAATTTACTTTCTATTATATTTTTAGCTCGCAGGTGATTTGTGCTCACTGTGAAGTAAATATACGGGGCAATTAAAGGAGCACATATTACCTTTAGTATTTTCAATTCCTTTGATTTCATGATTTCTTGACAAACGAGTGGTTACAATTTGGTTTCCTTTCGGGTGGTTTGCTTACAGATTCGTTTTTATTCAAATTGACAGTTTCGTTTTTATACAAAGTTGATTCCTGACAGAAACCTCAGAAAGAATGCATAGAGAAGCACTACAATATGTGGACATAACAATGTGTACAGGATAAACAGGTTAATCGAAAGTCCGTGTACAAATTTTAGTCGATATTCAATAAACTGCCTTCTTGGGGATTCAGTTTGAAAGACCGAAACTTAATTGGCCTTTTGCCGATGCGTGCTTTATATGAGCATTTATACGTTCATCTACGACATCTACATGGTTTTTGTATAAATTCCAAATGTAGGAGTGAAAATATTGTATTTTTCGATGGAAACAACTTTTATAATTTTGCATTTACGGTAAACAATCCAGAAAATAACATTTCTACCTCATTTAAACGAGAGCTCGAGTTTTATTGTTCTATTCCAACCACTTCCCTTCCTGCCTGATCATTACAGTCTTGAAACTTGACAATTGATTAAACGCCCATTTCTTCATAAGCATTCAATGGCATTGTACATAGAAAAAATACAATACAAAAAAAATGTATACACACTTTTAGAATAATGCAAAATATTTTTTTTCAAATTACACTGATTCTAAGTTGATTAATCCAATTAAAAAGTAGTCCAAAAAGATGAACTCCTTTCCAAAAAGTATCGAAATAGGAAGTCAAATCCAGTATAGAGGACATCTACCGAGTGACATATTCGGAATGAAGCCTCAGTTTTTTATTAATAAGTGGTTAGAATTTTGATAAAATAGGTTAATTTATATAAGACACAAGGCAATTTTTTCACATCAGACAAGTCTGACCATTGGGCTGGTGAATATCCTCGGGGACCTCTGGTCCACCAGCAGTGGCATCGGCCAAATGGTTCAAAATACAAAGAAATACAGGAGTGGCAAAAAAATAGTGAATATTATTATGCTGTACACGTGTTTCAAAGAGTAACCTCTCATCAGTAGCATTAAATCGGAAAATTTGGACCCACAATCAAACAATAGTCCAAAAGAAGTACTCATTTCCAAAAAGTGTCAAAATAGGAAGCCAAATCCAGTACCAAGGACATCTTCCGAGTGCCGTGCACCGAATGAAGCTTCAGTGTTTTTGATAAGTGGTTAGAATTTTGATAAAAACAGTTAATTTATATATTACGCAAGGTAAAATGCTCACATCAGACAGGTCTGACTATTTGGCTGGTGAATAAAATTCTCTCCATAGTTTTAGTTTTACTGAAACATACATAGCTCTCTCAGTTGCTACTGAAATCCTTAATAAACGTTTAGATACAGGGTGTGACAAGAGATTAACCGAATAAGATGATGCGCTCCCTACCGAACAACTGTGCTAATTTTTTTAAATTGTGCAATATTGCACTAAAAAGACAAGCTTGATTAATTTATAAATATTCTGTAATGTCGTTGTTTGAATTTAACAAAAACGGCCAATTACACAGCTTATTGTGGTAAGTCGTGAAATTGTTTCACTATTATTTTTTTAGGGGGGTGCATTTAAAACCATACGAATACTTAAACATATGCTTTATTGATTTAAAGAGCACTAATTTGTACGTGAATCAAGTTGTAAATTTGAAATAATATTTTTTTCGTTAAAATCGGAAGGTATTGAAAACATGTAACGATACATTAGAGTAATTTTAGAACTCAACAGCATATTTCTGTTTCCATATTACAATGTCAATAATGTGTCATCAAAAATATTGATCAACTCCTCAATGCTTTATACCGTAACTAAATTAAAACAATTTTTGCTATTTGCAGTTTTGGCATTACACAACATCATGTTCCTCTTCCATAATTGATGATGTTGTTATACGAAATCTATTAAGAAGTATTTCAATCTAAGTTCCATGTGTTAATAGGATTGATATCATAGTTAACGGAAATTATGTCCTTAGCTAGCTGTCAGTAACTGAGGCATTTGTCACGGCAGTACCCCTGTGTACCCCTGTGTTTTGTCTCAATGTTTTATGCACTGCATTGTAAAGGTACTCGTCTAAATAAGTTAACTTTTTTCTAGTTAGATTTTTACTGTCAGTTTTTTGTGTATTTATTTTTAGGCATTCATCACACATAGCATGAGGGTTTGGATCCAAGAAAACGAGTTTAGCCCCACCGCAATTTCCCCGCATGTCCCGAGTCAGGAATATGTTCGTCATTGGCTTGCCCTTACCTTCTTTTAAAACTTTAGTTTCTTGATATTCGGATACCTGTGTGTGGTTTGTTTCCATTGATTTATCACTTTTTACTTTGGGCGGCCATTTAGGGCTTGCTATATGGTGTGGGACTCCTCACTGTGTTGGAGACCGTGCGGTAACCCCTAAATGCTTTGTTTTGGGTCGTTTTAACATAGAGATGGCTTGTTGTTTCCTTGTCATTTGCCCCGTTTCCTTTTTTATAAGCATACCTTTCAAATTTGTTTCGTTAATACTTACAAAATTAATATTCGTCCGTATAGTTCTTTGGTTGATAGGCTAGAGAGGTCTTATGCTGTTGAACATTAAGGCTTGGGGATTCCTAGGTAAATCTTGTCGTAAAGTTTTAAGAGCATCTATCGGTTTGGAAAGAAAAAAAAAAGACATGACGATCTTCAAACATGATTTTTATACAGTATACTATTTTTGATATCAATCATACCTAACAAAAATCATGGCTTGATTGCAAAATAATACAAAATCTTACAAACAAAATGTGACATTTTCCATTTTTTTAATTTCAAATGTTGTGCATTAGTCTTATTTTTTCGACTATAAGAAGGCTTATTAAACCTGTTTAAGTCAAAATCAGTCCATATCCCTTCATTGCTTATCGTTACCATTTCAATACCATGCACATTATATATTATATATTTAAAAGAAACAATTATTATTTTGGAAAAAAAAATATTTATTTGAGGTCTATATACATCCTTATTTGAGAGTCTGAAATTATAAATGTCTACAAACATCATGAACGTTTGACCCGTACTGTACCTAATTTGATTTGTTCGATTTTGTTTATGCTATAGATTTTATTTTTCAATTCATTTGAAAGGTCCCTAATGATATTTGTTTTGAAATAAAGGAAAATGAAAAGAGGTCGTCACCATTCTTGTTTATAAAAAATCTAAATACCAAAAAACATTCTCAGGATAATAAAGTCTTCTTGGTTTTCTTGCATAAACCAATTATTTTAATTATTGTTTTATTTTACTTAAAGGCTAGCCTTATACCACTTAACAAATACAAAATGTGGACACCGGCTTTTTAGTCTGTATATTTAGATAATTGTCTTCGCTGTTCTGATCTAAAATTCATCATTTTGACATATTTTAACTTTTTTATTATGTTATTTGACTGCTTCTATAATATTTACATATTATTGCAGTGATGCATAAGTGTTGTGTGTTTTCAAGTAAAACGATGATTAAGCGACAAGAAAGGACCAATAAAATGGCTTATATTCATTTAATTTAACACACTATATAATTATTTCCTTTACTTTAACAAGGGATATGATAAACCATAATGCACTTTCTTCATTGTTCTAAAAAAATGTATGCGAGTTGGTTTAAAAGCAGCTTTACAAATTTGAGTGTCACTTGCATACTATTTTTTTTAATTACAAATAGTCTTTTATATTTATATTTATTTTCAGCATTATTTTGCATTTTACTGCACTATACTCTTCACAGTATGACAAATGAGCAAATAAATATTAATTATTTTCCTGTAGATCGCCATTTCAACTAGTACATATATTCTTCAAAAATTCCATTAAACGGGGTTAACAATAGGTTTTTTCGTATTCATTTGCAGTTATTGAATATTTTAAGTGCTGTATAAATAATTTGTCAGCTATATAGTATAGTAAAATATACTGGATATAGAGTGCCACTTTTTTTTTCAACGAAAATATGACCATTCCAACAATACAATACAGCAGCTACCGTTTGTCCAAACTTTCGGTGCTGACCCGAAAGCCGATTATTTTTGGAAACTTGCAATATCTAAATTTTTGTAAATTTTGTTGAAAACTAAGGAGTATCCCCCTCATGCAAAGCTCTGTCCTTAGCTGATTTTGGTTTTACATTTAGATCATATTGGTTATTTGTTCTCTGTCAGTTTTAAGCATTTTTTGGGTTTATGGTCTTCCAAACATTTAGATTTTATCTACACTGAAGAGACATAAAGTGTCGAAATACGCATATGCAGAAAGTAAATTCACAGTATTTAGTTATCCGTTTAAGAATTTATTCACAATAACAATAATATTCTCTTATTTCAGATATTTGATCTAAAATAACACTGTAATTACTTGTTTCCTATCAATAAAGATAGGTTTATTCATGATGACCCACGTTACTGTTTCTTGACAACCAGGCTGAGTTAAGGATCCTTCATACGTCATGTAATGAAGACTGTTAGGTACTAATTTTAATATATTCAGGTTAGTTAGATTCATTTGATAACCTGTAAAAAGAAAGAAATCAGAGAGCTAACCCATGCACGATGTGAGAAATAACCGTGAGTTATTAAAAAATATTCATAAAGTCAGACCTTATTTAAGTTATATACTGAGCGCTAATAGAAATAACGCAACGCTAGATCTTGCTAGTTTCCTGAGCCCCTTGCGATGAAAAACATAAAATTATTTTTAACTCAATTCCTTGAACATTTTATAACACTCTATGCATACAATGTGATTATACTTTGCTTTTTTGAGATTGGGTTTTATCATTAAGACGTCAAAATCGTCAAAATCGACTGATTTATGGATTGAAAATAATCAGATAACTAAATACCGCAGTCACTGTGAATTTATTTTCTGCATAAGCGCATTTCGACAACTTATGTCCCTCCAGTGCAGATAAAAGCTAAACGTTGGGAAGACCATAACCTCGAACATGTTAAAAAACTGATAGAGAACAAATAACCAATATGATCTAACTGTAAAGTCAAAAATCAGCTAAGGACAGAACTTTGCATGAGGGAGATACTCCTTAGTTTTCAACAAAATTCACAAAAATTTAGATATTGTAAGGTTCCAACAGTAATAGGCTATCGGGTCAGCGCCTAAGTACTGACTACTTGGCTGGTGAATACCCTCGGGGACTAACAGTGTGGCGTTTTTCTTGGCGTTCAGTATATAAACATCGAGCAACCAAACATATTTTTGATTATATTATCTGCACGGAAGAGACATGCGTTGTTGAATGGTTATCTGTAGAACTCAAAATTATTATTCTAATTTGGTCATTTGTAGTTAATGCCACTTGTTGGAAGTCACTGCGTGTGGAATGTCAGTCTCCGGGGGTATTGCCAGACAATTCAACCAGTACGTAAGTGCTGACACGAAAAATGTTTATTTCAAAATAAACAATATCTACAAATTACCCTTTTTTTTATAAAACTAAGGGTAATCTCCAACACACAGAACTATGTCCTTAAGTAATTTAAGCAATTTATAAAATTGTTTTTGGTCATTTCTTCTTTTGTAGCTCTTATATGAATTGATATTTGGTCTCAAAACATTCAGCTTAGTTTGCACTGAAGAGACATTCGCTGTCAAATGGCTATTTTCGGTATTTAATTATTCGAGAGGACAATAAGCAATTTTCAAAATTAAGATTATTCAAATTAGTTTTTATTTCATACTTTCAAATTAAAAAAAAATCAGATAAATTATTGCAAATCAGCATTGTTTCTATATACAATTGTATATATTCAGAAATTTAGGGATCATTCATTAACAATGTTCAATAAACAATGAAAGGATATAGAGTAAATGCACATGAGACAAAGTCTCTACCAATATTTTATGAAAGGATATGGAGTAAATGAACATGAGACCATAGCACATATGTTAACTCCAACTGCAATAATTTTAATGAGCTGTATGGCCATTT
>MJUU01025656.1:217852-228929 GCA_002080025.1 Modiolus philippinarum
AAAAAATGTTTAAAATGCATAAAACCAAACGAAATCCGAATAATCAGTAATATCAAATATAGCAAAGGACAAAACTACGATGGAAGGAGTTAATCCTAAGGTTTTAGAATTTACATAAATTTAGATAATAGTAATTGAACAAAGTGTACACATGAAATATTAACTCATGTACAAGTACACCATATCTAAGAAAAATAAAGAGCATACATCTCTACCACGGGGAATTGTTTTACCAACTCCACACTGCAATAAAAGACAAACTCCTGTATTACATATTTTATGAAAGGATATGGAGTAAATGAACATGAGACCATAGCACATATGTTAACTCCAACTGCAATAATTTTAATGAGCTGTATGGCCATTTCGGAAATTAATTCCTCATCAGCAGCACTAGAACCCAAACAAAGGAAATCCATAATTTCAAAAAATGTTTAAAATGCATTTAACCAAACGAAATCTGAATAATTAGTTATATCAAATATAGCAAAGGACAAAACTACGATGGAAGGAGTTAATCCTAAGGTTTTAGAATTTACATAAATTTAGATAATAGTAATTGAACAATGCATGGTAGAACAACGCTTTTATTGTTGATCTTCATTCTTATCACCCGTCAAAATTTAAATCAATGTATGTTGCTTGAACTGAAAATGCAAGCAATACACATATAAAGCAACGTCCAATAACATTATAACGTTATAACATAGCATAAGAGGCGCTGAATTACAGTGTTTAAGTAGGAAGATACAAATTAACTAGCAAAAGCTGAGTTCGGTGTTCACAACTCCACTTAAAACCTATTCTAATATGGGAGCAACATAATAGGCGACGTCACAACAGCCGTAACGCTGAAATAAAAGACGTCAGAAAAACTTATGTAATGGCTGTTGTTGTCTTGAATATCAAAGGTACGCTTCGATCATTAAATGTGATATTATAATTTAAAATGATTTATGTTAGACGGTTGTTTACAGTCGATTTATATATGGGTGTCCATTATTTTCGTTTATTTTACCCCTCGCTCCGCTGCGCTACATTTTGGGTGAGGGTAAAGTATTAACGAAAATAATGGCCACCCATATGCCACTGGGGTCCGTGAATTATTTCTTAATAAAATGAGTCTCGGGACCGTTATTTGATATCAGTATTCCAACTCATGCTGGCAAACACAGAATGCAGAGGCGTCACTTTCAATCTTTTTTTTTTCTTTTATTTATGAATCAGTAGCAGCTTTTAGGTGAGAATATTAATTATATGGTATGAGCTGGTCCTTCAAAGATTCTATGTTATATCGTTAAAAAATTTGTTTTATATACGACGAATATATGGGTTTTAGGCTGTTTCTACTTATGAAGCGGAAATTTAAAATCATGCTTGAAAAATGTAAATGCAAATAAGCATAACAAAACGTCCAATTCTATTTGTGAACGTAATAAAAAATGTGGAAAAAACAGATCCATTTTTGCGAATAAAATAGATAAGTGTATATGGACCTATTCGATATCTACAGAATACAAATTGGAGAGATGACCTCTGTGGTTGAAACAATGTTATTTCTATGGTAATAATGACTTTTCGATTCTCATAATGCTGACTGTGACATCAATATAAAATGTTACGTTACCTTTGAATTGGACATGCTTTATATTCGATGTTATTTTTGAAAGTTCTTCATGTGTCTCACTGTCTTTTACCTGTGGAATAAATAAATGATACACAAATCGACTATAGTTCAAATGTTTAGTGATTTGAATAGTTCTTTTTAATGCTTTTATTTTCTTAATTCAATACTATGGCACATTACTATGTTTTCCACACTCATTTATGTAAAGCATTTTTAAATTATAAAGCAGTGTTTTCCTTGTTACAATTTTTCATTTATATTTAAATAAATGAGCATTTTAGCATTTTCCTTATTCAAATATGATATAATGTCATCACGGTTCTATACAATTTGAGATTCGGCAGTTGTTCCCATTTTGGAATTCCAGGAGCCCTTGTGAGTTAGGCGGTATCATAAAAATATAATAAACACCTAGATAACCTCTCATCAGCAGCATTAAAATCAAACAATATGGAAAGCAATAATCCAAAAGCAGTCAAAAAGAAGTGCTCATTACAGGTATTGAACTAGGAGGCCAAGTTCAGCACTAAGGACAACTACCGATTGTCATACACAGAATGAAGCCTTGGTATTTTTAAGAACTTAGAATTTGAAAAACTAAGTAAATTTCTATAAAACGCAAGGTAATTATTTCATGTCAGACAGGTCTGATTATTGGGCTGGTGAATTTCCTCGGGGACCTCTGGTCAACCAGCAGTGGCATCAACCAAATTGTTTTAAAATACAATAGACACCCAAAAGCTATGAAACAACGGCAGTAGAATATCAAAGGAACAAAGTCGAAATTCTTGGCAAAAACGAGAGCACAGAAAAACAAAGACACACCAAGGACATGACACAATCAACATGCACGGAAATAAAAAGACGACATTCAGAACTAAGGCACTTATAGTGTGAACTCCTATAAAATTCGGGAGTGACATCGGGTGCTTTGGAAGGGCTAGTATATTCTTCTCCTCTAGTGAAGCGATGCTTATAAACAAGAGTAGTTCAATTTACAGACTATTACGCTTGAGAAAGGAAAATGGATTATTTTCTAAGAGGAAGAAATATCACGACATCTGATAGGGTCAAATATGTTCATATTCGTCTTGAAACTTTCGGAGGTCAATGGATGGGAAGTCGATTCTAAGAATGTAAGTCAGACAGTTGTAGCCCTTGGGAACTTATTGCTATGTTTGCCTGTGAAAGATAAAAAAAGTCTAAAACTTCCTTTTCGGTTTTTCATTGGAATGGCGAAATATCAGTCTCGTCATCCTATTACTCATTTGTTTTGTCATTTGACGATCCTGAAATAATTTTTACTTTTTTCATTTGCCTGATCTACGAGATCACGCCATTGAACAGTTTTTTTTTCTTTGTCAATTAAAATGTCACATAAATTTTATTTTGTTATCTTTATTTCATTACTTCAAATTATCAGGCAAAATGCAGGTACACTAGGACCTAGGAATAATAAAACCATTACGTAAACACATTTGTCTTGACATCTAATGCAGTCAAATGCATTTCGTATTTTCAGTAAAAAGAACTACAGATGAAAAGCGATGATTGAATGCAACCAATGTCGTCTTTATAAAAATACAACTAAGTTATTACCTTTACAAATATTGCTAGAATAACCAATCCTTTTGATAATTGAACTGCCTGGCTAAAGTTTGAGTACAAATCGGAATTGTAGAAAATTAAGTGTATCTGAAAAATATAATAAAATGACATCAAGAATGAAACCACCTTAAATATTTATCAACATAACTTTGCTACCTCTGGAAGCAAGATTTGTATCTAAGATTTAGGGTAGCATTTTCAGCTGTGTTCCCATCTACCAATGTAAAATGCCATACAATAATTACACAAAATAATTTTTTACTTAAAATTGAGGAGTATTTCCGTTTTGCATTCCTCTGTCCTTAGCTGTTTTTTTCTATTTAGATCGGTATCTTGTTCTCTCTCAGCTTTTACACATAATTCGGTTTATGGATTTTTAAACGATTTGATTTTATCTGCACTGAAGAAAGATGAGTTGTCGGAATATCCATATGTAAAGACTATAAACACCGATATTTTGTTGTTTCTAAAGACCGTTGTGAAATCACTGTCTATGGCCTCTAATAGTATCGGGTGCTCACCAATCCTGCTCCAGCCTATAGCCAAGATCAATCTTGATGTAGCGGCGACTTTTTCCATATTTGGCCTTAAAGGTTAATCAAAAAGCTTTATCAGCTAGACGTCAAGTCGAAAAGGCGTTAATTGATAATGAACCATTCATTAATAAATCTAAAGACCAGAAAAGTAAAGAGATGAAGACATACTAGTCAGAAGGAAAAGATCGAGGTCATGAATACATTTTATTTTTTCTTCTTTTTCATGGAAACATATCAAGTTCTGATATTCTGATAAGAAATTTGACTCTATAGTTTAATTAGCTTTTTGCAATGGTTTTATGGCTTACATTATACACATCTAATTTCTTCATTGATTACATTACCTTAAGTAGCCATCGGGGCAGATTAAATCGAAATATTTCTAGACGAAAAGCCAAACAAATTGTCTGAAACAGATAATATACCATAAAGGCCATAATTAAAGTACCAAAATCAACAAAGTCAGAACAGATTTCCACAAAGTAGATATTTCTTTTCAAAGGATTGTAAAAAGGGAAATTTTCGCGTGTTTATTTCATTTTTACATTATTATTATTATTTATTTATTTTTTTTTTCTTTATTTTTATTATTTTTTTTTGTGTTCATGTGATTTAGAAGCTGCAATGGCAAGATTGCGCGAAATGTAATTCATTTCCAAATCCGCAAAAAAAAAAAAAAGATAGCGCGAGGATTTCCCGGATTAGTTACACTAACCTCTGCTGCAAAATGGCTTCCACCAATCGAATGTTCTGATCCTATATCATCATTTCCTCCAAAATGGAATTTTATTTGATGTAGTTTGTAAATATAAGATAATGGTCCATGTGACAAATATACCCCGGTGAATGTTTGTAATTCAAATGTTAAATCTGTGCCTGTGTTTATAAGAGTTCCATTTACCCCCCCCCCCCNAAAAAAAAAAAAAAAAAAAAAAAAAAAAACAATCCATTTTTGTCGTGAACTTATTCACATAGGTTCTATATAATAAATACTTTTAAATTGTATCTAACAATAACAAAATACCGAAGTGACAGTGGATTTATTTTCTGCATATGCGCATTACGACAACTTACAATATGACGGAGTATCATTTTCGTCTTGAATTCGATTCGCTTAAACGCTTTAATTGCTTTTAGCCACTAAGAGGTACAATAGAACCATTCTTATTAATGGCTCAGGTGTCGATTTCACAGAATATCATTGTAAGTCATCATTATCTACCATCAGTATTGTCTGAATGATATTTAAAGATTAAGTGGTATTTTTTTACTTCCTTTAGCTTATTTTATCCACACCTATAAATCATATAGAAGTAAAGCTTGTGTACTTTGAGTTAAACAGATTAAACTTTAAATAAATATACGACGATTCCCATGGCCCTTAGTACAAAAGTGTTATTCAAATCGAGTTCTGACAACAAGCAAAAATCAGAATGACGCGTCTTTGTTAAAAAAAATCGCACATTTGCAAATTAAGAGTCAAAAGTGTTTATTTCTGACAAAAAAATGTTTAATGTCTGTCGATCATCACTTCCAAATTAGATCTGTAAGTCTGGTTCAAAGTTTGAACTTCTGAGAATAAAAATTGTACCCGGAAGTTGCATTTCTTACAAAATTATATGACGTTTTAATCAAAACTTGTAACATCATAATGCTCCAACGTAATGTTTACGCGGGAACCCTTTTCAAATTGCAATTGTTATATAATTTCTCGGTGTCACATGACGGGACTTACAGACCCTATAAATTTAACCAAAAAAATAATTCTAAGTTGCGTGTTGCTCATTTGTTTATCACTTTTTTACACCTCTAGTGGTCTAGTGGTCTAGTATCTACATGTAACTCAGTGGACACTTTCAAAAGTCATTCTTTGTTACGTGTTGCTCATATGTTTATGACCTTTTCTCACCTCTTGTGGTCTAGTGGTCTAGAATCTAAATGTCACTCCTTGGACACTCTCAAAAGTAATACCGAATTGTCATAATATTTCGAAAATAATTACACCTTATGTAAGTCAGCTGTATTCTGATTAGTTAATACCCATGGTATTTTGGGGGATAATACTTCTTCACTAAGACGGTTGTCGGCATATTTGTCCCGAAGTAATCTGCGCGTTTTGACGAAAGGGACATTCCGTGTAATTAAACAGATATATCATGACTGTCTTGGGTCTAAATTTCCGTTGCCCTTCAGGCTCGGGAAATTTTACCGGCCTGCGACTTGTATTTTTTGGGTAAAACCTCATTTGTCATGATATATCTGTTTGAAAAGCATCAAATTATGCGTAAGCCATAACAGCAACTCTTCACATACTGTCTGCGATTGAGGATGGTATACTAGATACCACACGAAGGAAGTATAATACCAGAAACCACAGTCGAGGATGATATTCTGAGTGTGGAAGTGTAGTATACCATCCAAAAATAAAAGCAGCATGTTTTATATTATACTGAGCATCTTGACTGTACAACTTCAAGCAATGTCAATAACGTTACTGTACAATTAGAGCGGGGGTATACTCGACAGAAGGGTGGTATACTCAAAAGAGGGATGTTATACCAAAATACCGTTTTGGCTTAACCAATCAAAGCTTAGAAATAGCAAGTAATTAATATATAAGAATACTTGTTAGGCCAACAGCATACCGATTTGTCATGATATTTCAAGCTATACAGAGTTAAAATTAGTAGTGGTATTATTATATATGTGGGTAAAGCAACACTTTTGAACATTGTAACAAATCAAACAAATCGAAGAGATCTGGATGTATAGTCTATTCATGCTATATATATAAACAAACTGGTTTTAGGGGCCGTCCTGAACATGAGGTATTGGCAAAACTCACTGGTAACGGCCTTAAGGTGACTTTAAGATGAAAAACAGCAATAGAAGCGTTTTCCGTTGCGTGCTTTTACCACGTATTTGTAGAGAATTTGTCTCATGTGCATTACTCCAAATCCTTTCATCGCTTATAAGAACCTGTAGGAAACCGATTGTTGTAAATACTAATATCGAGAAAAGCTTTCGTATAACAATAATAATTTGAAATCATATATATTAAGTAAAACAACGGCAATAGAATACCGAAGGAATAAAGGAAGTGATGATTACAAAAAATCGAAGTCTTAAGACATGGCAAAAACCGCAACAGAGAAAAACAAAGACAAAACAAAGAAGTGAGACAGCCACAATAAACGGAAATAAAATAGAACGACATTGAGAACTAAGGCAATCATAGCGTGAACTCCCATTAAAAAATTGGGAGTGACATCAGGTGATCCGGAAGGGCAAGCATGACCTGCTCCACTAGTGGCACCCGTCACACTTTCAGTGAGTCAATCCAGGGTAGAGTCAAAACCGGGTATGTCAAATCCGTGAAGACGTGAAATCTAGCTGAAAATATCCATTTCCATTTGGGACACAGACATTCATATCTGTCAATTATCTCATGGTGACGGCCATAGAATTTCTGAAGGGATGAAAATAACAAAGGGTGAACAAATCCCTAAGCAGCTTTTTGGACAGTGTTTTGGCTCTATTAAAAATCACTGTATACACGACATGCCCGACAGTAACGAATTTACTGTGAAATGTACACTCCATTGCTAGAGAGGTAGGTATATTGCTGCTCAGAAAGGGAAAGTTCACAATTGGGAAGTTAAAGTCATCACGGTTGTCATATAGTTTAGACTTCAAACGTCAATGTATATCAAAAGATCTACGTACGAAGCTGAAGTAGGTGTATCAGTTGTCTCTTTAATTTCAAGCTCATTTGGATAGATGTAGAGTAAATATTCCTTGAATTTAGGATTATTTAGAGAAAGTGCATCGTCTATGTAGCGGAAGCTAAAATTAAAGGAATGAGCTAAATGCTTTTGTTTTTTTTTCTGTATTAGCCCTTGTAGAAACTTGGCCTCGTACAAAAAAAAGAGATCATGGGAATCCAAATTGTCTGCTGAAAAACGCAGCCTCCAAATTTGACAAAAATATTGTCTATTAAAAATCTCAACATCTTTATTACGTCATGCTCTGTGTAAAATGTCAAGGATAAAAGATATATTAATACCTCAAAAGTTGAACAAAATGAATAAAATCTTCGCTTTTTATATGAATTGGATTTTCCATCTTGTGAATAATTGTTAACTATATTCGCTTGCAGAAGCAAATCATAAAATAAAAAAAACCACCAAGTTTATATTATTATTCAAACACAAGACAACCATTTTAATGGTGAATAAAAGGATATGGAGTAAATGCACATGAGACAAAGTCTCTACAAATACAAATACATAATGTCCAACTCAGAGATAGGGCAATTTGTTTTATCTAATGCATTTTTCGACATAAATTCCCATTTTAAAAACTGATATCACCCAAATCAGCATTATTTAATTTATCAAAAGTTCTGAAGTCATGAATTTTGCATAAGATCGTCTTACATGTTTTATGTAGCACGTTAGATAAACACCAATATACCATTATCATGAAAAACAAAATGTTTGTCCGTGTATTGAGATATCAGTAAAATCATTTTTACTGACAAAACAGAGGCAGTCGATGTACGAACGTACGTTATGTTAAAACTAGAAGAAAATTTAAGAAAAATATGGAAAAAAGAAAAAAAATTAAAGCAATAAATAGTTAGAATGGGGAAAAACACAACCTAAAAAGGGAAATAAGGAAAAACAAAACAAGCAAACATCAAGAAATTTATTTACTGCGCAACAACTTTTTTCTCAACAAACAAAAATTGGGAGAAATCAGATATGCTATGTCCATTAAACATTAAATAGAAAACATCAAATCTTATCTGAGAGATAATGGCATCTCATATATATTTTCTTCATATTTGCATTTTGGACTCCTTTGGGCTTTGCACTATGTGACAGAACAGAAGATTACCATAATAATTGTTACACCGGATGAAATAATACAGAAAATTACGGTATTTCTTGGAATAAATGGAATAAATGACATGTAATATTCCACAAAAGAATAAATATTGCACAAAATATTACATTATTTGTTTCAAAGGAGTTTTCTGTTTTTTTTGTTCAAAATAAACATTTACATTTTTTTTACCAACGAAATATTGTGCAACAATCTATACAACACTTGATCATCATATTTACCTGTTTACCTGTGATATTAATCTGTTGTAATCCTGGGTCAAATAATAAATCTTTTGGAAGTATATTTATCGGTGATTGGTTCTTCCCTTTACTACAAAGTACCCATTTTGTGTTGGTTTTACCCCAGTACTTTGGCCCTACAAGTAAATAAAACTTATTTCAAAGTGATCTAGAATAGTGGTTGGGTGAATGTGCAGCAAATAAATGCCATAGTCAATAATGACAATATATTTATACGGTTGTTGGCATTTCTAAATTTTACATTGATTTAAGAAAGATAACAGGAAACTTCTACAATGGCCGAAAACCACAATCACATGCCACAATCCACCAGGAAACCGCACAAGAAAAACAACAAAATGACAATAGACAACAATGGACAACGATTATGTATGACTAACTACCGAAGTAACTATGAATTTAGTTCTCGACATTTATGTCTTCGAATCAAAATATTTGGAAGACCATAACCGAAAGATGTTTATATGCTTATACAGAAATTACCAATAGGATCTATATTAAAAGCCAAAATGACCTACGTACAGAGCTTTGTACTAGGGAGAAACCGTTGAGTTTTAAATAAAATTTACAAAAAAGAATGAATATTGCAAGTTTTCAAAATTCGAGATTTCTTTTATTTATTTATTTATTATTTATATTTTTTTGGCCAGCATAAACGTATGTATACTGGACTGATGAATGCCAAAGCGAGACTTTTTTCAGCGAATTTGTTTTCGCGAGGGGTTTATTTTCGCTAATTTCGCGATAAGTACATATTCGCGAACCCCCCCCCCCCCCCCCCGCGCGTAAATTCGTTTTTATTACAAACGCAACAAAGATAAGGGAGAATCGCTAAATTAAACCTCGCGAATATGTTTAGGAGTCACAATTGCGAATTTTAACCACGTGAAAATATCCCCTGTTACAGTATTACTTAGATCAAATAAACATCGTAACTACAATTTGCTAATAAAGTGTTAGTCAGTTATAAAGATAAATTATACACAAAGATTCATACAATCAACATTATCAATTCTTCCATTCTAACCTATATTTTACGACAATAAATATGGCGTAAATGAACATGAGACCATAACACATATGCTAACGCCAACTGCAATATACATGGAATAAGAATCTACCAAAATTCAAGCAAACTTTAGTTCTGCGGATGATTGCTTGAATAACTAATATATTTCTGTGTATATGTGATAAATACATTTCAAAGGTCAACTTGTATTCTCTTATTGCATCAATAGAAAGAAGAAGGTTCACGAAAGGTCAAAATCGTGAAACTTGTATTTCATGTCGTATAAAAATCAGGGGGACGAGTTTCGTTTAACATTGAAAAAAAGGAATAAACAAAAACAAAGGGAAAAATAGAAACAAAAACAAAAAACAAAAAAGCACGTTACCAAAATCCACACGAGTACTTAAGAACTTAGATAATTTTTTAAGCTCAAGGACACAAGATACGTGTATGAAGTCAACGTTCTTTTAACACAGCAGTTTGAAGTTATTTTGCTCAAATTATTACAATTATTAATGAATGGATATGGAGTACATTCACATAAGAGAAAGTCTCTACAAATACATGGTAAACCCCAAGCCATGGAACATATTGTTGTTCTTCATCTTGAAGTCACCACGAGGTCTTCAATAATGAGTTTGCTTATACCTCATAGTAAGTTTAAGATAGCCCCTTGCACCAGTTTGAGCGTAACATTGAATAACGTCGGTCATTCGCTAAAAACAAACAATGCGGGCGTGTCAATATTTTCGCTTTCAAAGAAAAAAAAAACTAGATGTTGTCGGAAACGACAGCTATCCCCGCACTCCCTGTTTGACACAGAAAACAGTTGTTATACACCCTTGGCATAATCTTTTTCATTATCTTTGAAATCTACCTATTGATAGTCATTATTGTTACTAAAAGCATTCTAGGATATATGGTTGCTAAGTAGAATTCCAAAAAATAAGTGGTCTTTGAGACTTTCAGGAAATTAACCAAAATTGGAATAAATATTTTTGATATCCAGTTGATGAATATGTTTTTCCTAAACTAAGTAAACAATTTAAGTATGGTAGCTAGGTAGAATTCCAAAAAATAAGTGGTCTTTGAGACTTTCAGGAAATTTACGAAAATTGGAACCAAATATTTTTGAAATCCAATT
>MJUU01025656.1:230923-275483 GCA_002080025.1 Modiolus philippinarum
GACGGACGGACGGACGGACGGACAGACGGAGGGTATTACAATATCCCCGAACTTTCTTCGAAAGTGCGGGGATAAAAAAAATAAAAAAAAAAAAAATAAAAAAAAAAAAAAAAAAAAAAAAAAAAAAAAAAAAAAAAAAAAAAAAAAAAAAAAACGTTTTAACCTAGTAGTAGTACAACTATACCTGCAACTCCCTCGTATAACCACCACTCCCGCCAAGGTGAACCACAATCTGCAAAAAATAAAGCATAAGTTTTTTTTTGTTTTTTTTTATACTGTATTGTTAACTATTTGTTAGATCTTGTACGAATATGAACAAAAAGAACAAAGATGAATCAGTTGTTTTGTAACGCTACAGGAAACACCTACAATGACCGAAAAATCACAATCACATGCCACAATTTACAAATGAGAAACACTAATAAATACAAAAGTCAACAACAATAGATTTTTATTACTCCTACCCAACAAAGATAAATTCTGACTGAAATCAATGGTCAATTTCGATCAAAAATGATTTTTTTTTTATTCTTGAAAACTACTTGTCATAGGTAAAAAAGGGTTTTCATGATTTGGGAGGATCATTATATGTAGAATTTAATAAATAAACCAAATCATTGTTGTTTTTCCATCAGTTGAAAAATTCGAATAACTCAATTTCTATTCTGACAGACATGTGTCCGCTATTGTCTCTCATTGAATTGTCATTAACGAGATACAGATAACTATTAATTTCTGTTGAAAAAAACATCAAACTTTAAAAATAGCATTTATATGTTGAAGTCCGTGAATATGTTCCGATAAACATTTCTTAATTAATCTGGTCACATCATTATTTATTGCTGTAGGAGAGTATTTTGCAGCAGTATTAATACAAGTTACTGGAAACACCTTATCACAATCAGCCACTATCCAGTTCGTTGCTTGCATTTGTACAGTGTACTCTTTTATGAGTCTTTTTGTTGGGCAACGGATGACAGCAGTTTTAGAAATACTTTGTCAGATAATTTATGTTTGTTGACAACCCCGTATTTATCATGTTAAGATATACATTTTAAGGTATTTCAGTTTTATACTAATTAATAAAAAAAGATAACAGTTAACACCCACAGTTGCCGAAAAATACAATCACCGGCTACAATTTATCCGAGAACTGCACAACAACAACATACAAATTAAAGACAAAAGACAAACGTGATCAAAGATAGCCTGACTTGGTATTGGCAGTAATGAATGGGATTAAATCGGTGGATACCCAAAGCTCCGCTTTCCCTATCCCTCATTATTCTGTAATTCAAGAGCATATAAGCAGAACTAATTTGCATTTTTGGAAATTTAGAAATATAAGGCCCATGGGAGGAAAGTGGTTATCAGGCTGACCCGTGCCACTAGTGACAAATAATATCAGCAGATTATTAAGCAATAATAAACCATCATTTCGAAACAGTTTTAAAATCCACATCATTTAATCCAAGTTATAGATTCCATTATCCTTTTAATTCAAACAATCGTTCACATGATTATTTATTTATAAAAAAATTGACATAAACGTATGTTTTTCTTTTCACTTTACAAGAAAAGAAGCAAATTTTACAATTATCATTTATTTATAGTCAGCTTTATATCCAATGTACAAATCAAATTGTATCATGCACCATTAATTTTTATTGGTATTGTCTACTTGTTAGAAAATGACCATATCCAATCCGCCAACCAAGATATATTTCAATATCATATTTTAGCTGACCGTGTGATGAGTGCCATGTGTGGATCAAATTATGCTTACCCTATCGGAGCACCTTGTGATACCTCAGGATGGGTAGGTTCACACTGGTAGTGTTTTTTGGCGTTCTTGTTCATTTTGTTTATGTGCTGTGTCTTTGTCATGCTGTCTCAATTCGTGTTGAACATGAAATGCCGTGATTTTGGATTTTCGAATTTCCCTTTTCATCTTTTTCGCTTTGGTATTCGTTTGCCGATGTACTTTAATTAATAGCTTTTAACATTTTGTAATCAGTATAAATATCAAGGATTAATGATGCAATGTATCAATCTAATGCTACATCGTACATTCACAAGTAGTGTTTGGATAGTTCAATAGATAAACAAAATCATCGCTGTTTAGCCAAATACATTTAAAAAAATCCGGATAACTTAATTTTTATTCAGAAAGACAAGACATAAAATCCTACTTTTGCGTAGTGTTGGGGGTTTTACGCATTTAAATTCTTTCGAACACGATAAATACACTCTGCTGAACACCTGGAACTTTTGATTTGATATATTGAAAAGTACGACAAAGGTTTATCATTATCTATTGAAGACTTTCATTATAATTTTCAGAATGAGATATGCAAAATTAAAAATGCTTATATTATAAAATGTAACCACACCACAAAACCTATACACAACACTTAATTATTAAAATTATCAATCAAGTGTAATAGATACTTCACCTTTATAGGTGATAAAGGTTGGGCAGGGTTTTGTTTTTTTTTCGTTGTTGTTGTCATTTTTCAATATGTCGTCCTGAAACAGCGGTTTAGTATTTTCTTGTTTGCCATAATAACGGAACGATATTTTTCAAATCAGTGTATACCAAATTCATGTTTATAGTTCAACTTACAAGCAGATACAGGGAAAACCTTACTGACTGATTTATCGCTCATTCGCCTAAATGAACAGTTATTCTGTCAAAGATACAAGGAAAACCTTACTGGCTGATTTATCGCTCATTCGTCTAAATGAGCAGTTCTTCTGTCAAACATACAGGGAAAACCTTACCGACTGATTATTGCTCATTCGTTTGAATGAACAGTTTTTAGTCGAAGAAACAGGGAAACCTTACCAACTGATTTATCGCTCATTCGTCTGAATAAAAGGTTTTTCTGTTGAAGATACAGGGAAAACCTTACTGACTGATTTATCGTTCATTCGCCTCAATGAACAATTTTAGTCGAAGAAACAGGGAAACCCGTACTGACTGATTTAACGCTTATTCGTCTAAATAAATAGTTTTTATGTCAAAAATACAGGGAATTGTTACTGGCTGATTTATCGCTCATTCGTCTAAATTAATAGCTATTCTGTCGACGATACAGGGAAAACTTTACTGACTGATTTATTGCTCATTCGTTTGACTAAACAGTTTTCTAGTCGAAGAAACAGGGAAACCTTACCGACCAATTTATCGTTCATTCGTCTAAATAAAAGGTTCTTCTGTTGAATATACAGGGGAAACCTTTCTGACTGATTTTTCGTGCATTCGTCTCAATGAACAATTTTAGTCGAAGAAACAGGGAAAACCGTACTGACTGATTTAACGCTTATTCGCCTAAATAAACAGATCTTCTGTCAAAGATACAGGGAAAACATTACTGGCTAATTTATCGCTCACTCGTCTAAATGAACAGTTCTTCTGTCGAAGATGCAGGGGAAACTTTACTGACTGATTTATCTCTCATTCGTCTCATTGAACAGTTCTTCTGTCGAAGATACAGGGAAAACCTTACTAGCTTATTTAGCGCTCCTTCGTCTAAATGAACAGTTTTTAGTTTAAGATACAGGGAAACCGTACTGACGGATTATCGCTCTTTCGTCTAAATGAACAGTTTTTTGTCATAGATACAGGGAAACCTTACCGACTGATTTATCGTTCATTCGTCTAAATAAAAGGTTCTTGTGTTGAATATACAGGGGAAACCTACCTGACTGATTTATTGCTCATTCGTCTAAATTAACAGTTTTCTGTCATAGATACAGGGAAAATCTTACCGACAGATTAATCGCTCTTTCGTCTTAATGACCAAATTTTTTGTCAAAGATACAGAGAAACCTTACTTGCTGTTTTATCGCTTATTCTTTTATATGAACAGGTTTGAGTCGAAGATACAAGGAAAACCTTACATGCTGACAACTTTTCTGTTTAAGATGCAGGGGAAACCATACTTGCTGATTTATCGCTGATTCGTCTAAATAAACAGTTCTTCTTTCGAAGATACAGGGAAACCTTACTGACTGTTTTATCGCTCATTCGTCTAAATGAACAGTTTTCTGTCGAAGATACAGGAGAAACCATACTTGCTGATTTATCGCTCATTCATGTAAATGAACAGTTATTCTGTCGAAGATACAAGGAAAATCTTATCGACAGATTTATCGCTCATTTGTCCAACTGAACAGATTTCTGTCGAAGATACAGGGAAAACCTTACTGACTGATTTATCGCTCATTTGTCTAAATGAACAGATATTTCTGTCGAAGATACAAGGAAAACCTTACTGACTGATTTGTTGCCCATTCGTCTAAATGAACAGTTTTTGTATCGAAGTTGAACTAAACAATTCAATAACTTATGTAATACTTAAACAAATTCAAAATAATTGATGTTACTAGATACAAAATCTTAACTAATTTACCACTATTGTCGTCATGCCGGATGTTATTTTCGTCCGATTCTTCCCTCAACGTGTAAACGTATAATTTTTCCGGCTAACAAAATATCCTTAAGAAGAAATATTATCAACATTGGCATAATTTGTCTTTCTTTAAAACAATTTCTATAGAACATTAATTCCGCTAGGAACAAATATTGTCACATTTGTTCCAATTGATAAATAATCTGCAATATTTTGTCCTTTAGGAACACATTTTTGGGTGAAACATCTGTGACATATTCACCTGTTATCCGCAACAATATTGGTGGAATGTTAGTCTTCGAGGGTATTCACCAGCCCAGTTATCAGTACTTCGGTGCTGCCCCGAAAGCCAATTCTATTTGGAACCTTCCAATATATTTTTTTTTTAAATTTTGTTGAAAACTAAGGAGTATCTCCCTCATGCAAAGCTCTGTCCTGAGCTGTCCTGAATCATATTTGGTTATTTGTTCTCTATCAGTTTTTAAACATCTTCGAGTTGACAATCTTCCAAACGTTTAGATTTTATCTGCACCGAAGAGACATAAGTTGTCGAAATGCACACATGCAGAATTAATTTCACAGTTATTTAGGTTACCACTGGGTCGATACCTCTGCTGGTGAACTGTTAGTCCCCGAGGGTTTTTACCAGTCCATTAGTCGGTACTTCAATGCTAATCCCGAACGCCGATTCTGTTTGGAACTTTGCAATATCCAAATGTTTGTAAATTTTGTTAAAATCAGGGATTTTCTCCCTCATGCAAAGCTCTGTCATCACCTGAATTTGGCTTTAAATTTTGATCATATTGGTTCTTTGTTTTCTATCAGTTTTAAACATCTTTTAGTTTACTGTCTTCCAAACGCTTTGATTTTATCTGTACTGAAGAGACAAAAGTTGTCGAAATGCGCATATGAAGAACTAAATTCACAGTAACTTCGGTATTTGGTTATTTGTATGTTTATTATATATACAGAAAGGGCAGATTTGGGTACCCATTAATCGAATTAAATTTACCCCTAGCCTTTGCTAATACTAGTGCCAAGTCAGACTATGTCGAGTTCCTATCATTATTAACGTTTGTTTTTTATTTTCATTTGTATTTTTCTACTGCAGTGCCCTGGTAGATTTTGGCCTGTGATTGTATTTTTCGGCATTGTAGATGTTTACTGTTATCTTTTTTCTTTAATTTAATTACATCATCCATGTTTAACTTGGCATCCATCTTGGAAATTTGGATTTCCTGCCTTCGTTTAACTTAAGTCAAATAAAACATTAAAAAATATAGGCGTCTACTAAAAAACTTGAGAACAAAAATTGTGGGTAGTTAGGTAATAATAAAGAACCAAAACAAAGAAACGGAACAATAACCATATGTCTCCCTGACTTCTTTTTGGGCCACATTATAATTAAATCACATAGAAACTGGGGAATACAACATATCTTATGCAGGCAGGGAGAGTCAAAATGATAAAAAAATCAAGATAATAATACCAACAACAACAAAATAAAAAGAAAACAATGGGATAGGTCTATCCCCTTAACTTTTATTTAAAAAAACTGTCAGACATTTTCACTGCTTACTATTTGCATGAAGCTACATCGTCGATAAGAATACACACACATTTAGAGGGTTAACAATCTTTACATTTTCAGTATAATTAACGAATCTAATATTTTAGTATGTAAAAATGCTAATATATTTTACAAACAATTAAATTCGGATATTTTCATTATGCATATGTTTCTCCGTGACCACCCAATCAATCAGGGATTCAAATTATTCCGTCTCATACGTTCAATAAACAAGTGTTTTCACAGATACATGTATCAGTCCCTTGTGGAAAAATTTGATGTTTCGGCCCGAATTGTGATTAAAGATTTGGTTACCTAAAACTGGGATGATAATTTTTTTTCATCATGCCAATAGCTGAGTTGCTACCGAACACTAGCACAACGGAAGGGAAGGTTTGGCGCACCACAAAATCGGTTTAACACACAATTTTTAGCTAACCTTGCTATGCCAGGGTGAGCTTTTGCCATCACTTTGCGTCCGTCGTCCGTCCGTCCATCCGTCGTAATTTTTTTCAAAAGTCTTCTCCTCTGAAACCAATGGGCCAATTTAATCCAAACTTGGCCTGGGTCATCACCAGAGTATGTAGTTTAAGATATGTGTTCGGTTAGTTCTGTGTTCTGAAACTCTGGGCCGATTGGAACCAAATTTGGTCACAATGGTCCGTAGGTAGACTCTTTAGAAATGTCTGGTAAGTCCGTATCATCAGCATGGAACGCGGTTTTAACATTGGACCCTATAGGAAAGCATTTAAAGATCTTTTTCTCTGAAACGACTGCTCGAATTGGAACCAAACGTGGTCACAATAGTCCTTGTGTGGTCCCTTGTAAAAACTACCCGGCAAGTCCGCTTGTCATTCAAGATGGCCGCAAGCTTGGAATTTTGCCGAAAATCTTCTTCCCTAAAAATACTGGGCAAATTGGAACCAAAGTTAATCACAATGGTCCTTAGGTGGTCCCTTTTAAAAAAATGTGTTTGGCAAGTCCATATCATATCCAAGATGGCTGCCTGTGGTGGTTTTAATATTGGACCCTATAGGGAAACATATTCAAAAATCGTCTCCTCTGACTGGAATCATACTTGGTATCAATGGTTACTTTATCAACTTCAAAAAATGTGTCGGGCATGTCCGCATAGCATCAAAGAAGGCAGTCAGCGGGGAACATAGTTGAATATTCGACCCTATGGGGAAATGTATTTAAAGATCTTCTCCACTGAAACTACATGGCCAATTGGATCGAATGTCACAAAAGTCCTAACTTGGCCCCCTTTCAAAAATTATCCAGCAAGTTGGTATCACATCCAAGATGGCCGCTCACGGTTAACATAGTTTAACATTTGACCGTATGGGCAAATGTATTTGAATATCTTCTTCTCTGAAACTACTTTGCCAATTGGAACCAAACTTGGTCATAATAGTCCTTTGTTGGAAACTTTAAAAAAATTGTCTGACAAGACAGCATCACATTAAAAACAGCCCCAAGAGGGGAACATAGTTTAACATTGGACCCCAAGAGAAACCATTTAAAGGACACAATAGCTCATAGGAGATGGCCGCAAGCAGGGAACTTAGTTTTATATTGGACGCTAAGAGAAGACATATTCAAAGACCTTCTCCTCTGTGGCCAAATTTTACTTGCACACAATGGTCCTAAGTTGGTCCCCTTTATAAAATGTGTCCAGCATGTCTGCATTACATCCAAGATGGTCCCACAGGGAGCATTGTTTAACCTTGGACCCCATGGAAAATCATTCAATGATCTCCTCTGAAAATACTAGGCCAATTAAAACCAAAGTGAGGCACAATGATCCTTAGATGGTCTTCTTAAAAAAAGGTGACAGTTGGTCTACGCCCCATTTAAAATAGCTGCCAATGGGGAACATAGTTTAATTTTGGATTATATAACATCAATGTCTATCAACAAACTTGAAAATGAGACTCTTAAACGTTGGGATTATTTTGACTTATTGTGTCAGCTATGGCCCAGATGAGCGATACAGGCTCTTGAGAGCCCCTTGTTTTTAAACCTATCAATAATTTTACAATACTTCCGTCGGTTTTGCACCTACTATGTCTTTTTGCATTTTGGATTTCAAATTTTTATAGTATGTTCTGTAATTTTGTTATTGCCCCCATTTTCAAAAAATTTGCAGTTTTTAGTGTATCTGTAGAGACTTTGTCTCGTGTGCATTTACATTATATCCTTTCAGTCTTTATTTAAGTTCATCCTTAACTTACAGTGTTATTACTAATCCTGATACCACAGTTTCTCCAATTTTAGCAAATTTAAATACCTCTTGACCAATGTTGTAAATAAATGATAACTAAGATGGGGAAAGAACTGTTTTCAGTAGCTGATTTGTCAACGATGTAAATGTCTCGTGTCAATTTCTAGAAATAGTTTGACCGGATGATGATGAAATTTACACCTGAATCTTTGTTTGACATTTCTATAGATTAAATGACAAATTTATTGAAAATATTTCACGAGGATTCCTTCTAACGAATGGCGCAATAATACACATAGCAACGATTTGGTGTTTTGAATTTCTCATTAAATCTCGAATTTTAAAACTAAACATTTAACTATCTCGATTTTAGAAATATACTCGAAACAATGTTAGAGATTACATTTCTTTAAAACCGATATAACATGACAATATAAGGAGAATCACATAGGTAAAGTTAAAATTCGTTTTGGAATTTTATCATCATTACCAGTGCAATTGAAAATATATAGAACAAATTAGCAGTGATAAAACATGCCCAACTGCCACAAAGCACGCAGAGTAATTAGTACCATTCCAAGGATAGCCCATAATAGCGTTAAACGCTTATTTCCAGTTAGGTCCTTGCATGATATTAACTTAAACATAGTTAAATATAGATTAAATTAAATGAGATTAACGTAGCATATTTTTCATTGGCCAAAAGACGTTATTTAAGATGTACTCGCGTTTTGAGAGAATACTTCAGTTTTAAAAGAGTCATGATTTCTAATAGCCTTAACTGAGTTTGGATGCGTATTCCGGTAGGTAACAACCGTAAAGAAGAAAGGAGTGGCGTTTACTCCTCTGATTTTAGGAACAACAAAATTGAATTGAGTTGATCTGGTGCTATTTATCTGTTGTTCACCTACTTTCCAAAAATGTTGTATTAAGTAGTCTGGGCTTTCCATGTCCCAGTCTCAGTTGTTTTACTCTATCATCAACATTTAAAAAGCCCAGGTTTGCCCACTCCGTGGTTTACCAAAACTAAATCTAGGACCCATATCATTAATAAATAGCACTGTTTTATTTTGAGCAACTTGAATTTTTTTTATTTGTTGTGGAACACCGGCATTCCAGAAAGAACAAGGACAATTGTAATGACATTGGATGATATCCATCGACAAAGTTTTTCTGGTGTCTTTGGACATGCAATTCGCTTTTCTATGCTTAAACTTTACTTTTACTTTTTTAACTATAGAATCCACGATGCTCTCTCCAGATAAATTTTGATGGATTTCTAGGCCAAGATATTTTACATTCTGCTGAAATTTAATGATGTGATCGTATATTTTTTACTTCAAAATTTGTAACGTTTTTCGGACAAAATATTATACATTCCGTTTTTTCCAAGATGCAAAGATAATTTATCGAAGAGCTATTTGCTACAAGATTCAAGCTCCTTCCCTAGTTGTTAGATAAGTTGTCTAGGTTCTTTTGGAAAAAATATAGTATTGTCGTATGCGTAAAGGAGAAGTTTGCAGTCGGAATTTATACTAACAGATATATCATGGAAAGGTCCCAATTTGCTTCCTTATAGTACCCAACAAGTTATGTTGAGTTGTCATTCAACACGTATTAACATCATGTTAACATGTTTTATTTTTAAGAAAGAACATTAAAAGACTAAAAGCAATCGCAAGAATTATGAAATGAAAAGCAACCTTGGTTCTATAGACCATTGAACTTACACAATTTCGATAAAAAATCTCAAAATTTACGTAAACATTTTGACGGGTAGGATTAAGGTTTTTTTCAATTTTTTAAACGTACTTGGTATCGAAATAGTAATTATGTGGGATATTTGTAAACTTAAAGGCTATCATTTTATACCACTTTTTATATATATGTGAGGTACCAATCAAAAATTTGAAGCAATTGAAAGAAAAGCTTTTGTCAAAAACGAAGTTTTCCCAAATTTCGTTGGGAGGATCTAAAAGGGGCCTATACCAACACTGCGTGCAAGTTATGCTGAAGTTAACATCTTTCATTTTGAAGAGGAGATGTAAGCAGATTTACAAATGTGAGTTTGATACATAAGTGCAGGTGCACGGGTGGTTATTCAAGCCCATGAACTATTTACATCTGCCAACTCATTCGCTCCTAAAGTACCTGTGGTCGATAGAGCGACTTCCTTGATTGAGCCCATTTGCTCATAAATATGCTATATAAAGAGAGGTATTAAACTCACAACTTGACGTCATTACTGCATAAGTTTTATGGTCGACATCACGATCTCGTGGACCGCTATGAGATATATAACAACATATCTTTTTCTTTAAAAGCTTAAGATTGTTGTTTCCTCTACCGGATTTGACTTTATTACCGTATTTGACATGTTGAAGACGATGGGTGTCTTATCAAAAGCAGGAGATGCTTACTCTACTTGTGCACCTAGTCTCGCCCATGTTTTTTTTTATTTGGTCCGTTTTCTTCATCTTTGTATTTGTGTGAATCTTCATTTTTCTTTTCTGTGCCGTACTCATGTTATGTCTTTGTTTCTTTGTTTTTCCGATGTTTCCATTGTCTTTGGATTACTCGTTTAAGACTGACGGTTAGGTTCTCACGTACTTTAGTGGTGTTGAGACAATTATTAAGTCTCCCAAACGAAGGCTGGAGATTTATTGTTTTTTTTTTTATTGCTCGACAGATAAAATGCTTAATTTCTTCAAAACTTTTATGGAGAGTTAACCCATTTTATTGTTTCCATATATAACAATGACACATTTTAGTTGAGTTATTTCAGTTTAATTTACTCTGAAATCTGGCAGATAAACATAATTTCTGAATATAATTACAGTAAAATGGGCATATTGTCTATTTATTGCAAGGTCTACGCCCACTGTGCAATTGTTCTATGTAAATTAATTTTATATTGTCTTTCCGACAACAATTTCATCTAGAAATGATGATATGTTACTTCTTCACACTTCGACATGGAATTTTAATGGTGATAAAGCAGCTCCATACTTATTACATTTCATCTTTACAGTAAGGGGTTATTATAACTAAACAACAGCAAAGGAATTGCGTTATTATATAAATTTGTGGAAACAATTTGAACATGCATATTTTAGTAATAATACACATGGTCTTGTAATAAACATTATTGGATTAAGACACATATTTTTGTATTTGTAGGTAAACAAAATATAAACAAAATAATAAGATTTGTGCATCTTTTGTAAAATTGGACAATGTTGATTTTTTTTACGTATTTTCGCGGCCATCTTTAAAATGAGGGCCATGAAAAAAGTTTAGCAGACACTGCTTGCATTTATGTACGTACTGGGTTTCATTTTATTACATGAAGCCACTTTAATCTTTTTTTTTTATTTTCCTGTACAACTAATCGTTTATCTGCATGTGCAATGGCCGCCATCTGGGTTTTTTAATTAATACTAAAAAAGCGTGGAATATGACAACAATAGGTACATGCTTTCCGTTAAAGTTCTGAACATTAAGATAGCAAAATATGTCAGCAACCATTGATTAATAACTTTGTAGCAATCTTTGAAAAAGTGGATATTTAAAATTTCTTTGCCGTCTTCTCTCAACATGGTCAAAGTGTCAAAAGATAAAATCCAGATGCCTTATAGAAAACCTTCGAACAAAAATTGTGAAATAATAATAATAATAATAAAAAAAAGACAAAACAAAACGTAACAAAAACTATAAAAAAGATGAACAATTAGCATATGCACGGGTCGTTATGCTAAGAAAGCGGCCGTTAAGTTTGTCTAAATTCTAGGGCAACATCATAATAAAATAAAATTAAAATGACAATAACGATACCAAAAGAGAAAAAAAAAAAAAAAAAAAAAAACGATTGGGATATTTTAAGCTAATTTAGGTCTATCCCATTAACTTTTTATATAAACTGTCGACACATCCACTGTTTCATTTTCGCATGAAGCTACATCGTCGATAGGAAAATCATACACATCAGTTACTCATCCTATTTATATAAAGCCTTTACAAATTAAATCATCAATTAGGCTTTATGTAGTTTACCATGTCGACACACCAAACAGTCTAATCTATGCAATTATCAACAGTCTAGAAACACACAAAATGAAATAATTCAATCACACATTTTTTGTTTGCCTGACTTAGATTAAAATGCTGATTTGAAATCCTTTTGTAGTCAAGAATTTATTTCTGACATTGACACCGTTCTTTCATACATGTTCATAATTGATATTTGTTGACGGATCAGTACAAAACGACAAATTTTGTCGGAGAGAGTCTACTCTCTACACTCTATTTCAGTGCAGGTTGGTTAACGGTGTATTGCGGGGAAACAATAAATAATTAGGTTTGATGTTAAAATATGCCCCGTACTAGTCGCAATGTTTGTTGCTCGATCTGAGTAAAATGAGTTGCAAACACTGTGAAGGATCGTCAATATTTCCTTTTTGTTTATGATTAGTTCAGTTAATTTTGATAGTTTGGAGGAATGATTAGTTTAACATAGGATCCTGTATTAAGGATGTATTCTCCTCAGGGGTCGAATTTTCCCGCATCAAATTTTTCGCGAAACCTATATTTTTAAAATGCTAAGACCCTGAAAAAATCATTTTTAGAGAGAAAACCATATGCCCGTGTGCATTTTTTGTGCTTAAGTCATTTGAAAAGCCCCTATTTTTGACGAATTTGTGGAAATTTCACCAATTTTGGTCTATTTTGGGGCCATTTTTGGCTAAAATATCGATGTCTAGCATCAAGTATTCTCTCTAAGTTTTCAGAATGTTAGAACTCATTAGTCTTAAGAAATATTGCTAATAAAAAGCATAGGTCCGATATAAAAATGTTTTGTAAGAAAATGTGGCTTTTTTGGGGGGTCAAATTCAAGACTTCATAAAATCTGTAAAAATCCAGATTTTTTAGAATTCCCATCACAACACAGTCAAAACTCACCATTATTTGTTTATATAGTTGGACAATTATTTCTTGAAAATTTAGAAAAGAAATCATATAGGTGAGTGCTCTTCTTGAAAATTTAATTTTACCACCCCTACTCCAAAATCGGCTAAATTCTAACAGAGATCAACGGTTAAATTTGGTTAAAAATTAAAATTTTCAATTTCTCAAAAACTACTTATCGTAGGTTCATAATTGTTTGACACAATTTGGTTGGGTCATTATATAATATAAATCAATAAAAAAATGTCACTTATAAGGCAAGTTTTAAGAATGATTCATGAACAAGATTTGAACGAGACTTAAACCTCATTAGAATACTTCCTTAAACTATGTTCGAAGTTGGCAGCAATGTTTGTCAAATGGGCATTTTTAGACTTTAAGTTTATCAATCCAGTACAGTTTTGTTTCATTTCTTAAAAGGTTTCTTACTCAAAATATGTACCTAAAAGGGTGTAATGTTGAACTAAAATAAAGCTGGCAATCATGTATTGGTCAGAATAAAATCTTGTATTCACAATTCATGTAAAGCTTCATTTAATTTGGTAAATTTAAAAATATCTTATGTTAAAAAAGACAGATTGATCGGATACAATTTTTTCAGCTTAAAACATCTTCTCCGTTAATTTGGTACAGCAGTTTCGGGGGGATCAATATATATATTTCCCTTATGGTCCAATGCTAAACTATGTTCCTCACTGGCGGCCATGTTTGTTTTCGTACCAAAATACATGTCGGGTAAGCTTTGATAAGCACCTAAAATGCATCATTCTTGTTAGGCTTTATTCAATTTTGGATAGTTTTTTCAGATGAGATGATGAAAATATGCTTTTCCTAGAGGGTCCAATGGTCCGTATTGGTAGCAATATTTTTGGACGGATCAGAAGAACATATTCAACTTTTGTGAATGTTCCTTTATGAATCATTTCAGTACAGTTTTTGGTTGCTTAGAAAATTTCTGAGAAGATCATCAAAATAGGGTAAAATGCTTTGTTAGATCCGAAATAGCAGCAATGTTTTTCATCAAATTGGAATCAAATTAATACTTTCAAACATCATTCCTGTAAAGTTTGGTCACATTTGGAGGTGATGAAAATGCAAAAAAAAAACAAAAACAAAAACAAAGCAAAACAAAACTAAGAGACGACGGACTCCAAGTGATGACAATAGCTTTCAAGGATCATTTGCGTCAGATGAGCAAAAAAAAAATGTATGATTGTGGTATTATCTGTGAAAGCGAAACACTTCAAATATTTCGTTTGAATCCGATACTTGAAATTCGACAAAAAGTCATAACAAGTATGTTGGAGTCAGGACGCAAAAATCATGTCTAATAGCACACTTCTACAGAATGTATAACATACAAAAAATGCAGCTATGCTGAAGACGGGTAAGATAAGATGAGAAAACGTTATTATTGTTAAACTTTATGAAGTGCCTTTTGAAAGCAAATAGATTTGCAATTGCAAGCAAAAGCCGATGTCATCCCAGACAACCAATTCCACGATTCAATCTCATGTGCATCCTCAAAATCTACATACGAATCATCAATTTTCATCGAAATCGGACAAAGCAGATTTTTTTTTAAATGGCAGCCATTTTGAAAATTTTCAACGCACATCATTTAACTTCAGATGATGGTCTATTTGAGTGCAAAGTGTGAAATCCTTTCATTCAGCCATTTGAAGATAATCGTTCGGACAAAAATCAAAGGAAGAAGAATAATAAGAAGAAGTAAAAGAATAATCTTAAGAAACTAAGAATAACAACATGTTACCCCGACTTCGTCTGGAGTGAAATAATAAGTTGATCTCAAAATTTTTGTTCAAAGTTAAATGCTTTATTACAATTAATACATCAGCTGGTTTAAACAATTTAATACCTATTTTATGATAAGGAGGGTGTTATTTTCGAAAATGCACAATGTCATTTAAAACTGAATTTCCCTTGAGGCTGCCTCAAAACGTTTTTAATTTCGTTTTGTTATTAAGAATTCATGAGTCAGTCAACAAACATAAAGAAATATATTTGTAAAGATGTTCATATGAGACTTTATTTTGCCTGCAACTGGTGCAAAATATTGAATCCCATGTTCCTCCATGTTGCTGAATGTTTTTACCAAGGAAATTGAAAAATAGATATATAACTCTCTAAACGCCTCTATTCTTTAAAATCAATGTCATCAGAGTTAACAACAAGTTCGGATTAATTTAATTTTAAACTTTACAAAATTCTAAGAAAAATCGGGGCTTGCAAAGAACTGTGTCAATGCCTACTAATGATCTAATTCTTAATCTGTTTATTTGTAATTAAACATTTATCCTTTTATTCAAATAGTCAAATGGAATGTACCTGCGCCGAATTCGATACGTGTCAAAGAACTTATCGAATTGGCGTTTTCTAAAATGATAACGAGTCTGAAAGTTCATTATAGTCAATAAGAAAGTAATGGAGAACCGAACCGTCAATCTAAAAGCGAACAATCCAAGGACAATGGCAACACCAGAAACAAAAAAGGCAGAAAAAAACAGAGACACAACATGGGTACAGCACAGAAAAGAAAAATGAAGACACTCACACACAAAGATGAACAACACGGACCAAATATAAAACCATGGGTGAGATCAGGTGCACCGGTAGAGTCAGCATCTCCTGCTTCTTATAAGACACCCGCCGTGTCGAACATGTCAAATCCGGTAGTAAAGTCAAATTCGGTAGAGGAAACAACAATTAAGCTTTAAAGGGAAAGATATGTTGTCATGTGGGAAACAGATATCCCATAGCGGTCCACAAGATGATGATGTCGACCATAAAACTTCTGGAGAGATGACTTCAAGTTTTGGGTAACGTACCCTTGTTGAAGTAGCCTATTTGTAAGCAATCGGGCTCTATCAAGGAAGTCACTGTATTGGACACAGGCTCTTGAATAGCGAATGAGCTGGGAGATGTAAACTCCATATGCCGGCGCTTTTGGGATGTTGCTTCAAAGAAAAGGGAAGTTTACTATTGGAAAGGTGAAGTCATCGCGTTTGTCGTACAGCTTAGTTTGAAGTCTCCCTCTGTCGTCAATTTCAAGGTGAAGGTCAAGGAACGAGGCTGATGTAGAAGTGTCTGTGGTATCCTTAATTTCGAGCTCTTTTTGGATAGATCAAATGAAGAAAATCACCAAAGTGAGGGTTGTTTAGCGACAAAATATCATCTATATAACGGAAGCAAAAATTAAAGGATTGTGCCAGTCTTTTATCTTTATTTTGAAGAAGCCCTTCGATGAATTCAGCTTCATAAGAGTGAAGAAACAGATCGGCTAGGAGAGGTGCACAGTTTGTGCCCATAGCAATTCCGATAGTCCGTTGAAAAACAAGTCCTCCAAACTGGACAAATATATTGTCGATCAGGAACTCTAACATTTTAATCACTTCTTCCTCTGTATATTTTTTCTCCGATTCGGAGTTATTTTTCACAAAGTAGGCTTGTTCTCTACCTACAACAATGTACCTAAATCTACGTTCACCGTTCTTACGTGAGAAACATCTATGAATTAAACTTTTCAGCCGTGATTTTAGTTGTTCATGAGGAATAGTAGTGTAAAGTGTGGAGAAGTCGAAAGTTTTAATGCTGTTACAGTGTGATAATGATCTAGAGTTTAAGATGTCAAGTAGATCTTCGGAGATTTTCAAAATCAACATTTCATTCACACCGCTTCTTGAAAAGCAAGTATCACAGAATTTTTGAAGGTCCTCTTTAACAGCTGTTAAGATGGAGGTTAGCAATTTAGATATAGGTTTTGTAGAGCATTTTGCAGATCTAGCGATGTATCGTTCTTTGTATGGGCAATTTTGTAACTTAGGTACCCAGTACAAAGAGGGGAGATCTGTGTCCTCATCCTTGGTGGAAATTCCAAAGGAAAGCAAAACAGATTTATGGTTCTGTAATATCTCCTCATTTGACAGAGTAGTAGCTGCGTAAGTTGGATTGCCGTTGGAATTACCAATGCCAAGTTGTTTCTTTAAACAATTTATATAATGATTTTTGCAAATAAAAATGATATTATTTTGGGACTTATCGGCAGGAACGATGACATATTTGTCATGAATGGAGGACAAGTAACTGACCACATCAACATTTTTGAAAATTGATGATTCTTTAGTTCTCATTGACCCTCGTAGCTGACTGATTCGTTTAAGAATCATCGACCTCACAGCCTTAATCCACTCCGAAAGGAAATCAGGGTCTTCATCTTGTTCACGCTTAATCCATTTTCTGGCGTAGACCTCTACAGCATCCATAAGAAGTTTGAAATTTTGTTACTAGTTGATGGAACGTGATTCACGGAATTTAGGCCCTTTTGCAAGGACATCACCGAGAGACTTGTTTTCAATGATACTCAAATCTCCCGTTATGACGTTACCACAGGGACTATATATGTATGGTGAATAAGAACATGATCAATCGGGTGGTTTAGACTTGAGGTCTTCGGTGGTAAGAAAAGAGCTTAATTGATTGTTGTTTATAAAGTTATGATTGCGTGATGAATTTCTGGTTCTCTTTTTCATTGTAATGTTTAAAAAGTGCATCAAACTGAAAATGTTTCAGTAAAATTGCCATTTCTTGTTCATTTTAATATTTGTATCTTCAGACCTAATAGGTGTTAACAATTAACTTCAATGTAAAATGATGGTTAAGACTTGTAAGAGCAATTCCACGTATATTATTTTAATTTTGCAAAATACTAGAAGAGAGATACAATTCTCACACTTGTGGGAGATATAAATGATTATTAGTTGTTTAAGAAACAAATCAATTCTGGTATAACAAGGACAGTACAACTTGAACTCGACTAAAGTAACTACTGCCATGTTGTTATTGTTACGACCAAGATTACCAATAAATATAGTTAAAGTTCAAAGTCAGGAAATCTGACCAACAAGTGATAAACATTTCACGGTTAATTGGTACTGATGACAGATAAGAATTTTGATATTTACTTTGCGGACCTATCTGCGTATAGGTCGAGTTTTGTAGACATTTTCCCACCAACATGTGGAACAAATTATACACTTCAATAACAATTCAATTACTATGTAAACCCTTTCATTTTATATATGCTATGTATTCTGACTTTAGATTCTGAAGAATAAACATGTAGTTTTAATACGGAATTATTCGTTATTGGGCTACCGCCCAAATACCTCTCGTTCATAACAAGTCATGTTGCGAACAGCCAAACCCAACGCAACATTATACTCTAATTACCTGACGATCGTTGGCCTCTCACATACATAAGAAATGTCTGATAATTCTCAACCAAATCTTTCAAAAAATATTTGTTTGACCATAGGTACTTAGTTCAACATACGTTTATCAACAGACCATGAGTATTAATAATAATCATTAACTATTTGCAGAATATTATCAACAAGTAGCAGAGAAATTTTTGCGAATTTCCACAAGATATGATAATCAAATAATAGAGACGGGGTCTGATGTTCACATAATCGTTGAAAATTGCATCTGATAATCAAATTATCACAAATCAAACACGGTAGTAATCAGTGTACTAAGAATGCAGAATACAGAACTTTATTTGCAATATCCCATAAAGTATTTCTATCTTTCCTGGATTGGAGCTCTCCATCAAATGGATGTAAACTCTCACTACCAGTTATCACTCGCACGAAAGGCTAACAATACACAACTTAAATCCCGAATACATTTTTATTCTAACAGAATAAGTACAGTGTCACAGAAATGGCAAATGAAAGGATATGGAGTAAATGCACATGAGACAAATTCTCTACAAATACATGGTAAACACAAGCAAAGAAACAAAGCTTTTATTGTTGTTCTTCATCTTGAAGTCACCAACATAAAATCTTTAGTAATCTAAATATGAACAGTGATCAAGATGAAAGCGACATAAGATAAATAATCAAATGATCAACACTTGTCGAGAAGGGTAAATAACGGGATCTGTTTAATTGTATATAACATTGTTGTATAAATGCCGAAACCAAGGAGCGGACAAAAATTTTTCGAGAAGGCTTTACAAGTTTATGTATGTGATATATATAATACACTAAGACGGCATGCTAGACTCCTGGGATTTGCCTGGAATTTAGCATCGAGCTATTCGATATTCTTTATACTGTGCATGAATACTCACATGTTTCAATCTAAACACAGTACATTTAATTACCAATTTTTGAACTGTCCTCCCTTTAATAATTTTATAACATAATCTTGCATAATATATCCTAGTTCCAAAGATAATAAAACATATTTTCAATGTAATTTTACTCCAAAATGCTCATTACTTTTGAACAACTTCCGTATGAAATAATCCTAGCATGTGAACAGTCGCCTATAATTAATACGACATGTACTAAGAATTAATGGTCAAATCTTTTCAATAGATCTAATTACTCAGTGGTTGGATAAAAATGCACTGATGTACATGACGCTAGCTAAATGTTTATTTCACTTATCAGCATTTGTACAGAATAAATGCATTTATATGATCGTTAGCACTTTATCATACTCTACACTTGTTGTCGTGTCACTCGACGTTCTTGAACACAAAGAAACAGACTATAATTGTCTTGCTAATATTTAACTGACTAAAACAATTCACCTAGAAAGGTAGTTTTACTGATAATGTTACCCATTGTTGTATAAACAATGCGAAAAAAATGATAATTCGAAAGTATGGTACTTTTTCATGTCTTTTTTTTTCAGACAAAAAACAAGCGTGTCATAATGAAAAAAGGATGAAATGCAAACATCTCAGCAAATTCTAACATCATGCAGTAAAGTATGTTTCGTGATTCTGAAATTTCTCGAATTGCAATATAATTTTCCTTCTTGTTAATGATTTTGATTATTATTCATGATTTTCTGATAAAATTTGTTCAACCGGAATTACACTCAAAGTCAGCAACATTATTTGAAATAATCTGACAAGTCGACATAATAATTCAAGTTCCTCCATTTCAGATAACTCACAATTAAATATGACGACTTGTCAGATAACTAAATTTACCTGTCATATAATCATATTGATTTGTCGATTAAACACGTTATCTTTTCAGATAATCATATCGACCTGACAAATACGTATTTCCACACGGGGGAGTGATTGGTATTATCTTACCCTGTTCCACGATACAGAAATTCCTTTAACAACAAAAATAAACAAGTAGTACACTTTCCTAGGGACCGACCATTTAACTTGAAAAGGGGGGGGGGGCTTTTTTTTCTAAAAATATTTTGGAGCTGATTTATGTGAAAAAAAAATTTCTGAAGGAGGCTTTCTGCCAATACTGCAATGATTTCCATCCGTGTATAGAGTTTACATACGAAATATCATCAGAAAAAATGCCATTTTTAGACACTACAACCATTATTAAAAACGGAGCTATGATAATGGACCTCCATACAAAGAAAACTGACAAACACCTATTTTTATCTCCTAAAAGTTGTCATCCAAAACATATCACTCGGGATATTCCGTACAGCCAAGGGCTCCGAATCAAACGAATCTGTTCTACCGATGCTAAATTCAACCAAAGAATAGGTGAATTGAAAAAGCACCTTAAAGCTCGGGGATATAACAATCAACTAATAAAAGAATCATTCGAAATATTACGAAATGTAGACCGAACCAGCCTCCTACACTACAAAGAAAAGGATCAGTTATTGAGAACCCCGCTTGTTATTACCTATCACCCTGACCTAAGAACACTTAATGCTATTGTCAGAAACATTGGACCGGAATCGAAAATGACCCAAGCTTGCATGAAATATTTCCTTGTCCCCCTGTTGTTTCATTCAAAAGACCTATCAACTAGAAAGATAAACTGGTGTCATCAACTTTGAATAAAGCACAAACGTAAGATCAAGGGTGCTTTATTCCCTGTGGAATGAAAAGATGTTTATGTTGCAAAGCTGCTGATATCAAAAACACTTTCAGCAGCTCTGTTACAAAACAAAGTTACAAAATATTTACAAATTCTAACTGTAAATCAAAAAAATTAATTATATTCTTACGTGCGGGGCATGTAAAATTCTATACGTGGGAGAAACTGAAGACAACTTTAACCTCAGATTCAACAGCCACAGATAGTTTTTCAGAAACAACAGGAATTGTCCACTCACACGATATCTGAGAAATACTGGACACTCTTTCGATGAGGTAACATTCCAAATCATCGAGTTGAATTCCAACTGGGACAAGGAAGAAAGGAGAAAAAAAGGAGAAATTTTGGATGTTTCAATTAAGAACGCTTGAGCCTGGTGGTCTTAATGAAAAGAATTCAAAAACTTATAAGTAAAACAAAGAACGAGAAAAAGATTTTGATAAGAAATAGATTCTGAAGATTTAATTTGATTGGTTGATTACAGATACAAATTCAAATTAAAAATTTTTGTTGGTTAATGTATTTGAGAAAAATTGTTACAGCGTCTGACTGATTGCACATCTTTCGTCAGTCGATATGTGTCTGAAGAAGGATCGCGGAGATCTGAAATATAACGCAATTTTTTACATATTTTTACACCTTTAGTGTTGTTATAGTTACTTCATTTGTTTTATATACTATGTATATATGTATATATATATACTATGTATATATGTATAAACAGGGGAACATGATCATTGTGTCAGTGTCGTGCAAAAAAATAAAATCATTCAAGCAATGCCAAGAATCCGAGATTCAAGGCAGTGGAGTAAATAAAGTTTAAGTCGGACATTTGATAACGGGGCTGACGATTTAAAATGAGACCGCGAAAAATAGAGCGGACGTTAGGAAGATGGAGCAGAAGAAAGGAGAAATTGTGACAGGGGCGCGAGAAAAGAGAACAGGGGTAGGAAATGGTGAGAGGGGCGCGAGAAAAGAGAACAGGATAGGAAAGGGAGGAAACAGAAATGGACATGGAAGCGAGGAAGGAGAAAGATGCGGGAGAAGGCACACACAGGAGGGGAATTGAGATGGTCTGGGAGCAAGAAAAAATGGCAGGAATAAGGAGAAAAGAGGCGAGAGACATAAAAAGACACCAACCTTCCTATTGAAACAATTTTAATAGAGGACTGTAACTCCAAACCATTTGTACAATTTCTCGAATTATAAAGTACTCGTAATCAGTCTTTCAGATTAAGGGTGTTTCGTGCAGCGAGTGTGCAGTTTGTTATTTCGCACTCGCAGAGTTGGAAGGTAATTATTTGCAGTGTTTCGTAAAAACTAGAGAGCCATTCTACCGGCAAGACCGTTAAGTCTTCGAAAAAACAGGTTCAAGAGAAACCAAGTCCAGTCGATTTTGTTATTATCTTGTCTGACACTCTGAATTTTAATTTTCTTTTGTATAAAGATGCCCAAACTGTGGATCTGGCGATGACAATTTAATAATTTTCGTTTCTCCTGAAATTAAAATTTATTTCTCGTTCGTCTGTGTGCGGTACCCCTTCCTCGTACTATCCGCTTGTAATGACCAATGACTGGGTTCGTATTCGTTGTTGATATTGATAAAATTTTAAGATAAAAACTGAGAACGGAAAGAAAACGCAAAAACGAGGGGTTGAATTTATTTTTCCCTCAAATGACCACTATGATATATATTAAAAAAAATCTATTAATGATCGTATTAGACGGATTTTTTTTTTGAAATGTTGAAATTTCCACGAGTAAATTTTGATATCAAATGGCCAAATAAATTTTCTCAAAAGTACTTAGTAGATCGATTATAAAAAGTGGATAATATTCACCTTTGAGATAAACAATGGAGGTATGGAAAGTGTATATTAACAACATAGTAATGTCATTTTAAACATATCTACCTGTGCATTTCTACTAGACAAATTCAATACGTATTTAACCTTAAATAGTAACATTACAGTGTAGATTACTGTTTGGTCGTGCAACAAAACAGCTATAGGATGAGAAACGAAAGTGCAGTTTTGAGAACCTAATGGTCCTGGTGTCTTAAAACAAACATTTTGATGGAAGGTATTTACATTTGTTCATTTGCAAACATAAAAATGTACAGTTGTTATTTTAATAGTTTTAATTTTCTTTTAAAGTGTTAGTTTCCTCCTTTGCAGTTAACTCATATTTTTTTGCTGTGTCATCGTTGGGGAGGGGTTGGGGGCTCGAGGTTGTCCCGTCAGTAGAAATTTGGTACAAACCTGTCGCTGGCATTTTCAAACCCATTTATCAGGTGCCCTGAACAAATTATCTAGGCATTCCTATAGTAAATCTCAAAATATTTCAACCCATTTTATAGTGAAAATGTGAAATGGTAGTATGAAATAATAAATTGTCCTTAACTATACTTGATTGAATACAACAACTACTACATTCCAGGAAGGATTCGGGCTATTTTGGTTAATTCTAGACCTATAGATAAAAATGTTGCCAAACAATAACTTGAAATCATATAGTTGATAACTGTAAAAGATTACCCATTCCGGTCACAGTGTTTTCTTTTTTTTTTCTTTTTTTGCAAATGAAAGGTGGTTGTTTTGAAACTGAGGATAGCCGGCTATGACAACCGACTTTAAAGTTTTTCAGCAGTGCGTGCTGTATTCTGTTTAGGGAATGCATGATGTAATTCAGAGAAAATATAAATTTGATTACTTGATGCTTATTAAAGTAATACAAAATTAATAATGTGTGCTTTGATGTCATTTAGATTTGATAGTAAAGGTTTAATCCATTAATGTTCTATTTTCGGGTTTTAGCTTTCAATGACTATAACACTCTACTGCTTTCTATCCATGACCGATTTTTGTGCGCTTGGCATATGGAAGAAAAAATGTCATTCGTTTGCTACAATAAAACCATTTGAGAACGGTCATATTCATCATCCTTTCTGTTTTGTACCTACTCGCAGTTTTGATCATTTTCTCGTGCCGTATTTATGTTAAATGGTTGCTGATTTCTCGAGCGATTCGTTCTACGTTCATTTGGTATTTTTTTCTTTTCTTTCTGTAAAAAAGAAAACATCGTTTCTGTTTGTTCGGACCCGCCATTTTGTCTAATGAAAGCAAAACGCAAATCAGCTGATTGACAAGGCAATACTATCAACTGAGCTACGACGGTTGGGAACTGAACAATTTCCGTTTTTACCGACCACCTTGACGAAGGCAAAAGTGGTGGGCCTGGAAAAGAACCTGGTCGGCAAAGCCAGCTTAAATGGCGAATGGAAAACACTGGGTCACATGTCTATATACATCTCTTATAGGAAGTGGCCCTCACGTCCGTGTCCATGCAGTCTTGCGATTTCTGTTTTAATATTTGATTTTTTAAGATTACCTTCAATATGTTGTAACAGAATTTTGCTCCCAAAAGTTGTTTTAATATTACAACAGAAACTTATAGAAACTCTCCTATACATATCCTTCGCGAATATTTAATGGAATCTATAATTGTAATAACATTTTTCGAAATTATAAATTTAAGTTAATATAGGTTTTGTATGTAACATTTACCAATTTGCTAAATAATTATTGCCTAGTTGTTGCCCTGATACTACCCTGCCTGGTGCCTTCTACTTTCTGCTGCTGTATAAAATTTCCATATTAATGAAAATATTCCTGTTGTGTTATACGATGTGGGGCTACATTTTACTTATATAAATTATGAAATAAAATCGTGACTCAACATACTAGGCAATATTTTGGATTCATTTAAACCGATTTCATACTGGTCGCTACTACAATAACGTCCTAAATCTTACAAACAAAAAGCTGTGCTTTATAAATATATGTATACTCACTACAAAATACAAAATGCTGAAGTTGCAGGAAAAAAAAAAAACAAACAAAAACAAAAAACAAAAACAAAAAAAAACAGTAAATTTCGTTATGCTGTACACCTGTTTTATAGAAATTTACTGTTTTCTCAAAATTCAAACCCTTTAAAAATACTAAGGCTTCATTCCTTGTATGGTACTCGGTAGATGTGCTTGGTACTGGATTTGGCCTCCTATTTCGATGTTATTTGGTAATGAGTACTTCTTTTTGACTACTTTTGGATTATGGCTTTCCATATTTTTGATTTTAATGCTGCTGATGAGAGGTTACTCCTTGAAACACGTGTACAGCATAACGAAATTTACTGTATTTTTCTGCAACTTCGGTATTTTTGTATTTTGAAACCATTGGGTCGATGCCACTACTGGTGGACCAGAGGTCCCCGAGGGTATTCACCAGCCCAATAGTCAGACTTGTCTGACATGAACAATTTACCTTGTGTTTTATAGAAATTTACTGTTTTATCAAAATTCAAACCCCTTAAAAATACTAAGGCTTCATTCCTTGTATGGTACTCATTAGATGTCCTTGGTACTGGATTTGGCCTCCTATTTCGATGTTATTTGGTAATGAGTACTTCTTTTTGACTACTTTTGGATTATGGCTTTCCATATTTTTGATTTTAATGCTGCTGATGAGAGGTTACTCCTTGAAACACGTGTACAGCATAACGAAATTTACTGTATTTTTCTGCAACTTCGGTTTTTTTGTATTTTGAAACCATTGGGTCGATGCCACTACTGGTGGACCAGAGGTCCCCGAGGGTATTCACCAGCCCAATAGTCAGACTTGTCTGACATGAAAAATTTACCTTTCGTTTTATAGAAATTTACTGTTTTATCAAAATTCAAACCCCTTAAAAATACTAAGGCTTCATTCCTTGTATGGTACTCGGTAGATGTCCTTGGTACTGGATTTGGCCTCCTATTTCGATGTTATTTGGTAATGAGTACTTCTTTTTGACTACTTTAAGATTATGGCTTTCCATATTTTTGATTTTAATGCTGCTGATGAGAGGTTACTCCTTGAAACACGTGTACAGCATAACGAAATTTACTGTATTTTTCTGCAATTTCGGTATTTTTGTATTTTGAAACCATTGGGTCGATGCCACTGCTGGTGGACTTGTCTGACATGAAAAATTTACCTTGCGTTTTATAGAAATTTACTGTTTTATCAAATTCAAACCCCTTAAAAATACTAAGGCTTCATTCCTTGTATGGTACTCGGTAGATGTCCTTGGTACTGGATTTGGCCTCCTATTTCGATGTTATTTGGTAATGAGTATTTCTTTTTGACTACTTTTGGATTATGGCTTTCCATATTTTTGATTTTAATGCTGCTGATGAGAGGTTACTCCTTGAAACACGTGTACAGCATAACGAAATTTACTGTATTTTTCTGCAACTTCGGTATTTTTGTATTTTTCAAGGAGTTATTTCTCATCAACAGCATCCAAACCAAATAAAATTGAAATCCATATTCAAAAGGAAGTCAACAAAGAAGTAGTCATTACCAAAAATATCGAAATAGGAGTTAAAATGCAGTACCAATTACATCAATCGAGTGCAATGTACGAAATAAATCCTCAGTATTTATAAGGGGTAGGAATTTTGATAAAAACAGAAAATTTCTATCAATCGCAAGAATTCTGATAAAAACAGTAAATTTCCATAAAACCCTATACAACTTACAATATGAAGAAAGTAGAATTACATTGGAAAACGCATAACTCCACTTTTCTATGAAAAGGTCCTGATACCCTGTCCCTTTTTCCAGGAGATCCAAAACATAAAAAAATATTTATATCTTAATTTTCTTACTTTGATTAAGGCATCTTTTCATTTACCTTCTGAATACACATATAAATGCCAGACGTTCTTCATTTTTTGCATTGAAAGCAAAGTGACCAATGTCCATTTTTAGACAAATTGAATGTAAACAACATAAATGTTGCAAGCTTATAACATTGGAATGGTTTGGAGATAACTGTATCGTATTTGATTTTTTGACCCCATCAGCTGTGGATTTGAAATGTACGTTCATTAGCTAATTCGACGGTAATCCCAAGTTGCAAAAAAGTATCTAATGCTGTTACTCGTAAATGGAAATCAACTCTATACCGAATAAACAAGCAATAAGCAAAGAACAAAACCTTAACTATAAAGGCAAAAAAAAATAAATAAATGAAATAAAAAAACGTAAAACTACATACAATATAAATGCTCCTTTATTTCAAATCTATAGATTTTACATTGAACGGTTTAGAATTACATTATCAAGCTTGAAAAATATTTTTGAGCTTGTACAAAGTTAAAGTTAAGTGGACAATGGCACCCGAAGGTAACTTCGGTACACTATCAGTGGTATCCACCCAGGGTTAGATATACTTATGCTGTGACAAATTCAGAGTAATGCCTATATTTCTTTATTATAACTAAATACCGAGGTTACTGTGAATTTACTTTCTGCATATGCGCATTTCGACAACTTATGTCTCATCAGTGCAGATAAAATCTAAATGTTTGGAAGACCATATACTCAAAGATATTTAAAACTGATAGAGAACAAATAACCAAATATGATCTAAATGTAAAGCCAAAATTAGCTATATGTAGAAATACCCAAATACCGAAATTGCTGTTTATTTGGTTTCTGTAGATGTGCATTTCGACAACTCATGTCTCTTCAGTGCAGATCAAATCAAAATATTTGGAAATCCATAAACCGAACTACGTGTAAAAAGCTGATAGAGAACAAAAAATATATAGAAAAAGCCAAAGTACGCTATGCACGAGGGAGACACTACTTATTTTTAGCAAATTTTGTTAAATTTGAATATTCAAAAGTGTTAAAATCAAATCGGTTTTATGGTCAGTACCAAAGAACTGACTCCTTGTTAGGTGAGTACCCTTCGGACTTAAAGTCTACCAGCGGAGGCATCGACCCATTGGTATTAAATAACCAAATACCGAAGTTACTTTGTTCCTGCAGATGCGTATTTAGGGTAGGGATTGACCATTTAACCTCAGAGGGGGGGGGGGGTTATGGTTTATTTCCTGGACAGTAAAATATTTATTTTTATCACGTGTATCAACAAATTTTTTTTTTTCAAAATTAACATTATTTTTGGGGCAGAAAGCCTCCTTCAGAAATTTTTTTTCATCATTTTGGCAGCCAAAATATTTTTTTTCACAGAAAATCGGCTCACAAATATTTAAAAAAAGAAAAAAAAAAAAAAAAAAAAAAAAAAAAAAAANAAAAAAAAAGCCCCCCCCCCCTTCCTTCAAGTTAAATGGTCGGTCCCTTATTACTTAATAAAGTAATTCTATTTTCAGACCAGGAATTACGTCAGATATCTTTAGATTTGTATCTATACCTATCTCAACATATAGTGGGAACAGATGAGACAGTCGGGGCAAAAAGATTGTTTAATACGTTATTTGACAACTTCATACTTCGTCTGACCACTTAATATATATCACCAGTGGAAGTTTTGGTGAAGGACTTGAAATGGAAGGCAGTGATTAAGATGTTATGTTTACCATGAGAAATGTCGTCGTATTTGAGGAAGTAAATGATAACAGGTGAAATCAGGACTTTGTGGCACATTTTCAAATTTTAACAAATGACACACAACCTGGATTCGTTAAATTATTACTTATTAGAAGAAAGGGCGAATTCTTTGTTAATCTTTGTGAAATTATTGGGCGCGATCTTTATTTATCTAATGAACTTATCAAGAAAAAATTCTCAACATTTTTTTCTAAAAACCAGCATATCCATGGACCATGTATATCAGACTCTAATAATCAATATGACTACGCCATATGTTTGCATTGTAGATCATGGATAAAACAGGCTAATCAGAGGATATGGAGATCAAAAAACGGATGGCCTAATGATGAACTAAAAAGACAAATAGTGGAACATGGGGTACTTTTTGTTCCGATAGGTGTGAAAGGGTCTCCCAATGAAAGCATACTTTGGCGGATTTCGTTTTCTGTCGCCGAAAAAATATTAACATATTCCCTTACTCACACACAACTTTTATGCTACGCTCTGATGAAAATTGTTTTAAAAGATTTAATAAACAGCGACCCACAGTGTGAAGATTTACTTTGTTCGTATCATATAAAAAACATTATGTTTTGGCTTTCTGAAGAATTGCCGCCATCAATATGGAGACCATATAATCTCATAGCCTGTTTTATGCGATGCATCGAGCGGCTTATCTTTTGTGTAGAATATTCAATTTGTGTTCATTATTTTATTCCAGAAAATAATATGTTTGAGAACAAGATTGAAGGAGAAAATCGTAAAAGGTTGCTTGCTAAGCTCAGTACATTGCATTCCCTGAACTGGAGATGTATATTTCTTTCTCCACAACTGGAACATTTTAATAGCGACCAAATACGCTTTCAGGGTAATCATTTTGACGATTTGTTTGAACAAATTGTAAATTCAGTAATAATGAAATTAAAGCCAACAAAAAATAACCATTTACTTTCCTATAAAAATAATACAGTCGTACAAGTCTACATTTATTAGGCATTTGATAATGCATTTGCTATCAAAAGTTTGTCGTAATATAGGTCAAGCTCAAAAATTCAGTACAAAATATCGAAATAAGAAATTTTACAAACAGTACAAGATCTGTCAATTCTACTTGATGTTTGGTCTACACCATGATGCCGTGTCCGGTTGGTTGATGTTGGCCTCATTGTTTTACCGAATGGAGCAATTTAAAAGAACTTTAGACATTCTGCGTTATGTATTAGAAAAGTGTCCTCCGGAAAATGTGTGCAGCGAAACCGGATTATGCTTTCTTCAGTGTGAAGTTAAAAAATCGGAGATTATAAAATCTGTGGGCTTATTCAAAGCAATAAACATTCTTTGTTTAGACGCAACAGAGTTTTGTGAAAAATCCATTTTGATTCCAAGTGACCTTAAAGCTGAAATTTCAGACCACAGTCATTCAGTGCCTTCAATTGTATATTGTCATTTTCTATCATTTTTATGTCACTATCAACTACATAATATTAAAGGATGCATACATTCTATAAGACATATTGATTTGACCATATCTCAGAATATTAACATTTGCTCTATCAATGAGAAAGCAGCAGCATATAACTGTTTAAGCCCTTCAGTTGATTGGAGATATTGAGTTGGCACGAGGCGCGTTTTATAAAGCTATTCAACTTGATACAGAGTACAATACTGCCTTACAAAGACTCTCTGTGCTAGAGGGATCCGGACAATGTCTTGAATAATTTATTTCGTTTTATATAATTCTAAAATATTGAATATCCAGGAATGTTTTAATTTGTTGTTTCTGTCAGTGAGAAAGAGGAATAACCTTTCAGAAGAGGACTAGCATTAGCAATTAACATTGTAAAGGAGATAGATGAGTAGAAAAATTAAGGACAATTGTGAATGTTTTTTATATTTGCTCCCAATTTGATCGTTTTTGTTCACATAGTAGTAATCTGAAACAGAAAAAAATACTCACAGTATTTGATATTCATTCAAAATTTTGTGACTCAGAATACAAATGATTGTATAGCATGCATATACATTAATTTTTTTTTGGCATTTCGAATTAAATTTTTAATTTATTTTCTCTAGACAACTCATAACTTTAAAAAAGAATAGAAATATAGAAAAATGAAACATGGTCTCATTAAGCAAATCCCCTGGTATCATAATCCACCTGCGTTTGAAAAGTTTGGGAGGCTGAAGGTTTAAACTTATTTTTTTTGTACAATTTATAGTTCAAGGTCGATCCCCGTAACTTTAAGTCTACTTTTTCGAAACAAAATAATACACCCGTTATTCTGTCAAACTATTAATACGTCTTTCCATTAGTTGCGTCAAAATTGGGTCATCAAAGATTGTCAATATGTATTTTCTCTTAATTTTCTACCAATATGATATCTATACTTGTATCAACAATTTATACTGATATATGTTTATTTTCTATGAATGTTTTACTTCATATAATGTTGGTTGGTAGGGTAATGATTGACAGTTTCTGCATATACCTATTTCGACAACTTTTGTCTATTCGGTACAAATTAGATTTAGACATTTAGAAAACGATTAACAATTAACAAGATAAATGTATACCCTATAGGGTGGAAATGAAAGCAAAAAAATAAATAAATAAATAAATAAAATAAATAAATAAAAAAACTGGGGGCTCCCTATATATTTAATAAATGGTGTAATGATCCGTTTATATATAAATGCTATATATTTATTAGTTTATCAGAGAGTAAAAATGTGACTTTGATGTCAATAAATATGTTAATTTTAATGAAAGGGGGTCTGTTTTTTACGTTAAGATTGATTCCAAGAAAAAAAGTCTTTTGATTTTCATGAACACTTACCGATTTAAGCTAAATGTTTACCTTCCATATAACTTCCCATGCTTTGTATTTGAAAGATCATATTCTAACAAATCAGAGGCACACACATGACAGATAACATTGTGCATTTTGTCCGAGCTTTTACACCATGTTGTAGGAGCTAAAACTTTCGTGGAAATCAAGGCTAAGCTGTTTTTGATACAAAAGTGACGTCCTATAAAAGAATGGGAACTAAAAATGCACAATGAATGTATAACAGAGGAAGTGAAAACAAATTACATATTGTTTTCATCAATTGTGACTGTTTTTTTTTTCAAGTTCCATGTTTAATATAATTGCCCTTGATAAAATAAAAAAAAACGAAAAACAAAACACAAAACAAAACAAAACAATACAAAAACAAATGTTAAGTGAAATATGTTCTAAACACAGATAAATAAATGATTAAACATGTTTTGTTCTAAAAAATGTATAAAAATTATTCAACATATATGTGCTTACGTTCCAAACACCATTTGACAAACGATTAAACAAAATAAAATAAGAAATATTTACATTCCGAACACAGTTCTACAAATGATTAAATATATCCTAACAAAGATAAGCCAATCAATACAACCATTCACAACTACATGAACTATCTCTGAAAGTGACCCGACAACCAAGAGGCACTGTCTGTGATAAGATTTTTCAAGAAAACATGACACCACAACAACAAAGCTCATTGTCGAAGGCCTCATTGTGACTCCAAGATGTAGAACAACAACAAAGCGTTGTTCCGTTACTTATTTTTGCCAAGTATTTGTATAGACTTTGTTTCATGTGCATTTACTCAACAACCTTTCATAGTTTACAATTGACAATACATTATTTTTTTACTATATTCAGAACTTTAGCCTATAGTTGCAATGAAGTTCAACTCTGATAAATTTTTGGTATTGCGGTCGTGCCGACGGTCGTCCATATTTTATTCCGAATGACAGATCATAAAGATTATAATAAATGAAAATGATTTTTATATTTATATATATGTATATATATATATTGGTATTTTGAGAGGAAAACCCTTATAAATTTTGTAGGAAAAAGCTCAAAGGCAAATATCACAGTGACCTAAAGAAAATATCAGTTCATTTTTTAATGATAAAAATACTAGAAAAAGCAAGGCATAATCGTGATTGATTGAAATAAATTTACGTCGACCAATGGTACCCGATGCGAGTTGTTTTGTATTTTAATATCCTGCATTCTACAAATACACTCATTACAACTATCTCTGATTAATGTTTGATATCCTCTCTAGATTATTTGACGTATAAAAATTGCGAATGCACATCAATGCCATATTGACAGACCGCATTTAATAACGAGTAAAGCTTCTTTTGGACAATAATACGACATTATACAATGTAGCTTGAAAAGACTTAACAAGGTAATTTCATCTGAGATCATTACTTACACACAGCTAGTTAGTCTATCATGTCATTAACAAATAGTGTCTGTGCCTTTCTGCAGTCTGTTTGGCTGCATTATTTACTAGCTAATACGAAGTACGTTTGCAAAATACAGAAATACCAAAGTTGCATTACATATAAGTTTTTTATCAAAAAATTATGTAGTTTCGTTCATTTCTACTTATTTCAATGTATCAGTTTCTTTGCGATGATGTATCTTTTGTCAACATGCATCTGTTTACATTATAAGGGGTCTTTATGGAGGCCTAATATCCCAAAGGGGCCAATGTTAACCAATGATTTCCGATGGCAGACATTTTGGATGAGGCATGAACACAAAAATCACAAATTTGTAGGGAATGTTTAATACTATTACATGCTCAAATTTTACATACATGCTTGGCCTCTCACTGATACTGCCGATGTCTACTGAAATCTTTAAATATTCTTGACCAAATCCTGTGGGAAATTTGGATTTTGACACAGTAGTCAACAGTAGTCAATATACTATTGACAATATACAATAGTAGTGCGACAGTGTTTTACCGACAGACTAGGCTCCTTTAGCTAGCCAGCAGATAAGCGGCGAACACCCCTTGACCCATCTTTAAAAATTACGTATTTTGATATTCTCTCCTTTCAAGGAGTAAGTAGTCTACGTGTAATTGGTTTTATTTGTATATTTACTCAACTATAAGGAAACGGGATAGATAAAGGGAAGTTGGGGTACCCATGAACCGGTTTAACCCTACCACTGGCTGTCCCGAGTTCCTGTCGTTGCTAACGTTTGTCTTTTATCTTATTTATGTTTTTCATGTGAAATTCCCTCGCCGACTATGGCATGTTATTATAAATTTCAGCCATTGTAGGTGTTCCATGTTGTCCCTTTTATTTCAAATGTCATAAAAATTTTTTCAGTCTGTGGCAGAGAAAAAAGATACAGTCAACTGTAACACGTAGTGTCCACAGTGGACTCTTGAATCAATCAGATGCCCGTCGAGATGCATCTGCCCGGGCATATATAATTGAGATACAAACCTGTCGGTCATATGAAAAAAATGTTGTACTTGATAAACAGAACATTTATGCAATTCAAACCGCACCTCTCCCGGAAAAAAAAAGTTTTTGAAATATAGTAAAACATATCAAAATCGTATTAATTCTACAAAAAGGGCCATAACTCCAATATGGGTCTACAGATTTCCTTCATAATTGCAGGATAGATAATATCTAGATATTACTATGCTGATCATTTTCAATATGGGCATTATATCTATCTTCGTTCATATCCAAGACATTAGACGGAAAGTAACTAAAAATCGATAATTCTACGGAAAAAAAAAACAATCAAAGACGGGTTATTGAATTTCCTTGAAAAATGCAGGACAGGTATATCTCGTTATGCTCGTGTTTTATTGCAGTGTGGAGCTGGTAAAACAATTCCCCGTGGTAGAGATGTATGCTCTTTATTTTTCTTAGATATGGTGTACTTGTACGTGAGATAATATCTCATGTGTACACTTTGTTCAATTACTATTATCTAAAACCTAAGGATTAGCTCCCTCCATCGTAGTTTTGTCCTTATCTATATTTGATATTAATGATTATTCGGATTTCGTTTGGTTTTATGCATTTTAAACATTTTTTGAAATTATGGATTTCCTTTGTTTGGGTTCTAGTGCTGCTGATGAGGAATTGTTTTCCGAAATGGCCACACAGCTTATTAAAATTATTGAAGTTTGAGTTAACATATGTGTTATGGTCTCATGTTCATTTACTCCATATTCTTTCGTAAAATATTTTTATTTCATCAAAAGTTTGCTATCTGTAATAGTTTGTGAGTTTTTAGTTATTTACCCCTCTGTAGTATAATAAGCAAATATGGTCATGTTGTTTGATCTTCGGACTTCAAAATCACAAATTTGAAAGTAGGTACCCTTGTAACGATTCAGGCCAAGCTTCGTAAGATCGGTCGGGCTTTTTCAGTGAAAAATATCATTAAAAGTCTATAGTGACAGCGACGACGCAGGACGCCACCAAATGATAATAGTTCGCATTTTAAAATTTAAAGCAAAATCTTATTTGAAGACTCGATATTAATCAGTATTCATTGATTATATCAGACAAAAATATAACGCTGATATCAACAAATCTGTCAAATTTAATGAAACGGGGTTTTTATTTCTTTTCACAAATGTTTATTTCGTATCCAAACGAGCGTTTGCATGATTTCCACGAAACCCCTCTAATTTCAACGAATATTTTGCCGATTTAGCTAAATTGTTTTCTCCGATATAAGTTCAATTGCTTTGTGTATGGATGATTGTATTCTGACATATGACTAATAACACTATTGTGCATTTTGTTATTAAAAAGTGCAATCTATTCTCAATCGAAGATTTTCCGAACGTGGACAACACTTTGCAGGAACAAAAACTTTATCAATCTTGAAAGGTTTAATCTCGACACAATTTTCAAAAAATAAATGCATTTTCGTAAGAAACTCTTTATGGTTCTCGAATTTTGTAAAACTTTTATAACAGATCTACTATAACGTTAACAATTGGCGTTTTCTCCTTTTTGGCTTATTATTGAAAACCTATTATATATATTCATATAAATATAAATTTTGCCTCAAAAATATAAGCCCCAGTTAACAGATATGACTAAATTTTGATATCAGAATGGCTACAACATTTTTTTTCTCGAAAGTACTACGTAAAATCGATAATAAATAGTCAAACTATTCACCTTTTAGAGTCTATATTTACGGCACTGGTATGTTATGATAGAGATATTTACCTGTAAAATTGTAGTAGATCAATTGAGAACGTTTGTATGATAAAGAATTTAAAAATCTGAACTACTTTGCAGTGTGTGTGCATATATAAAGGTACAGTGTAATACTATAGAATAAGAAACGAAAGTTCAGTGTTGGGAAATCCTAATTATGCTGACGTCAGAGATGGAAGGTATTTGTTAGTTTGGAAGCATAAAACATATACATTAATTGATATTTTAATAGTTCATTTTTTTTTAAATTGAAGTGTTATTTTCCTCCTTTGCAGTCAGTTGTATATTATGTTTATTGCTGTGTATAAATCACAATCTTGCGACACATATGAGGGACGGGGGCGACAATGAAAGTAGAATTTGGTTGAAACCTACCGCTGTTATTTCCAAAATACCCTCTATTTATATAGTGTCCTGAACAAAATATCGAGCCATTGATATAGCGATTTTAAAAATAAATTAACACAATTTAATGGTGTGAACATGAAATGGTGTATACAATCCGCCAAATTTCTCTAAAGGCATTTACGTAAACACTTCATGATAAATAATTGAGTAATAACAACAATGTTCACAACATAAAAGGCATTTGTATATTCAATTTTCTCACCTTTATTATGGCACGTTTTGATTTACTGTCTGTTTATATGTATTCTTGCCAGATGTTCTACCTGTTCATGAACAATGTTCATGAACGTTAAGCAGCATGACATGCTTCCCCTTCCGGAGTTCTCACCATAGGAGTCTTAGTTCTAAATATTGTCTCCTTAATTCCGTGCATTGTGGCTGTCTCATATCCTTTCACTGTTAATCTGAAGTGACAAACATTATACAGAATAAATAAACACTAAACAGAACCAATCAATCAGCAAGAGAATCAACAGAACAAAAGCTTCATAAAGGTAAATACTCATTAATGTCAAATCTATGAATTTTAGATTGAAATGTTAAGAATTATAGTATGAATTTTAAGCTTACATCAAATAAAAAGCAATATGATGATGAAATTTAGTAACTTTGGTCCACCAGCAGTGGTATTTATCCACTGGTAGTTATTATTTCAACAAATTCAATGCTTAAGGAATGAAAAAGAGTAATGCATATGTAGAAAGTTATACTCTTTTCAGACCAGGAATTACGTCCAATATCTTTAGATTTGTACCAATACCTATCTCGACATATAGTAGGAACAGAAGATATAGTCAGGGTAAAGAGATTGATTAATACAATATGGGACAACTTGAAATCTTTGTCAGACTTTTCAATAAAGATTACTAGTGGAAGTTTTGGAGAAGGACTTGAAATGAAAGGTAGTGATTTGGATTTTATGTTTCCCATTAAAGATGTCTTTGCATTCGAGGAAGAAAGTGATGTGCAGTCAAATCCGGAATACATGACATATTTTCAAATTTTGACAGATGACACACAACCTGGATTTGTAAAATTATTATTTATAAGAAGTACGGGCGAAAACTTTGTTAATCTGTGTGAAATCATTGGGAGTGATCTTTATTTATCTAACGAACTTTTCAAGAAAATGTTCTCAAAAATTTTTGGTGAAGACGGGCCGATTCATGGACCATGTATTTCAGACTATTATAATCAATATGACTACGCCATATGTTTACATTGTAGTTCATGGATAAAACAGTCAAATCAATGGATATGGAGATCAAACAACGGATGGCCTAATGATGACCTTAAAAGACACATTATTGATCATGGGGTTCTATTTGTTCCTATAGGAGTGAAAGGATCACCTAACGAATGTATAGAATGGCGGATTTCGTTTTCTGTCGGTGAAAAATTTTTAATATATTCTTTTACTCACACACAACTTCTATGCTACGCTCTTATGAAAATAGTTTTAAAAGATTTATTAAACAGTGACACACAGTGTGAAGATTTACTTTGCTCGTATCATATAAAGAACATCATATTTTGGCTCTCTGAAGAACTACCGTTATCAATATGGAGGCCATATAATCTGGTAGCCAGTTTTATGCGATGCATGGAGCGACTTATCTTTTGTGTAGAATATTCAATGTGTGTTCATTATTTCATTCCAGAAAGAAATATGTTTGAGAACAAAATTGATGGAAAAACCCGTAAAACGTTGCTTACCAAGCTCCGGACGTTGTTTATCCTGAAATGGAGATGTATATTTCTGTCTCCACAGCTGGAAAATTATAATAGGGACCAAATACGCTTTCAAGATAATCCTTTTGACGTTCTTTTCGAACACATTTTGCATTAAAAAATTATGAATTTATCGTATTTGCCAGGAGGTATAGTCATTAACTCTCCCATAAAAATGATTCAGTCGTGCAAGTCTACATTTATTAAGCATATGATAGTGTATCAGCTATCAAAAGGTTGTTGTGCTAGAGGTCAAGTTCATCAATTCTGTAATAAATACCAAAATAAGAAACTATACAAGCAATACAAGAGATGTCAATTCTACCTAATGCTTGGTCTACACCATGATGCCATGTCCGGATGGTTGATGGTGTCCTCAATGTTTTACCGAATGAAGCAATTTAAAAGAACTTTATACATTCTGTGTTATGTATTAGAAAAGTGTCCTTCAGAAAATGTGTGTAGCAAAACCCGATAATCTTTTCTTCAGTGTGATCTTGGAAAATCAGAGATTATAAAATATATGGGCTTATTTAAGGCAATAAACATTCTAAGTTTAGACACAACACGGTTTTGTAAAAAAATCTATTCTGATTCCAAGCGAGATAGAAGCTGAAATTTCAGACCGAGGTCATATTTTGCCATCTATAGTATATTGTCATTTTCTATCATTTTTATGTCACTACCATCTATATAATATTCAAGGATGTATACATTCGATAAGACATATAACTGTGACTATATCTCAGAATATTAACATTGGCTATAACACTGACAAAGCAGCAGCATTCAACTGTTTAGGAGTAGCTCTTCAATTAGTTGGAGACATTGATTTGGCATGAGACGCTTTTCCTAAAGCTATTCAACTTGATACAGAGTTCAATACTGCTTTACAAAGACTTTCTGTGCTAGAGGGATCCGGGCAATGTCTTGAATAATTTATTTCGTTTTATCTAATTCTAAAATACTGAACACCCAGGAATATTTTAATTTTTTGTTTTTGTCAGTGAGAAAGAGGAAAACCCTTTCAGACGAGGACTAGCATTAGCAATTAACATTGTAAAGGAGATGGATGAGTGAAAAAATTACGGAAAATTGTAAATGTTTCTTTATATTAGCTCTCAATTTGATCGTTTTTGTCACATAGTAGTAATCTGAAACAGAAAAAAATACTTACAGTATTTGATATTCATTCAACTTGATACAGAGTTCAATACTGCTTTACAAAGACTTTCTGTGCTAGAGGGATCCGGCCAATGTCTTGAATAATTTATTTCGTTTTATCTAATTCTAAAATACTGAACACCCAGGAATGTTTTAATTTTTTTGTTTCTGTCAGTGAGAAAGAGGAAAACCCTTTCAGACGAGGACTAGCATTAGCAATTAACATTGTAAAGGAGATGGATGAGTGAAAAAATTACGGAAAATTGTAAATGTTTCTTTATATTAGCTCTCAATTTGATCGTTTTTGTCACATAGTAGTAATCTGAAACAGAAAAAAATACTTACAGTATTTGATATTCATTCAAAATTTTGTAGCTCAAAATACAAATGATTGTATAGCATGCATATACATTTTTTTTTGGCATTTCGAATTAAAGTTTTAATTTATTTTCTCTAGGCAACTCATAATTTTAAAAAAAGAATAGAAATATTAAAAAAAAATGAAACATGGTCTCATTAAGCAATTCCCCTGGTATCATAATCCACCGGCGTTTGAAAAGTTTGGTAGGCTGAAGGTTTATACTTATTTTTTGTACAAGTTATAGTTCAAGGTAGATCCCCGTAAATTTAAGTCTATTTTTTTCGAAACAAAATATCACACCCGTTATTCTGTCAAACTATTAATAAGTCTTTCCTTTAGTTGCGTCAAAATTGTGCTATCAAAGATTGTCAATATGTATTTTCTCTTAATTTTCTAACAATATCATATCTATACTTGTATCAACAATTTATACTGATTTATGTTTATTTTCTATGAATGTTTTACTTCAAATAATGTTGTTAGTAGGGACGTTGACATTTGACCCTTTCCAATATTGACCTTCATACCAATTAACAAAATAACGAAGATAATGATTGACAGTTTCTGCATAATACCAATTTCGACAACTTTTGTCTATTCGGTACAAATCGGATTTAGACATTTAGAAAACGATTAACAATTAACAAAACAAATGTATACCCTATAGGGTGGAAATGAAAGCAAAAAAAAAAAAACGCTATTGAATCAATGGTGTAATGATCCGTTTATATATAAATGTTTTATATTTTTTAGTTTGTCGGAGAGGAACATTCTGACTTTGATGTCAATAAATCTGTTAATTTCAATGAAAGGGGATCTGTTATTTACGTTTTGATACCGCCAATTTTGTATCAGAATAAGCTTCTCATTGATTCCACGAAAAAAAGTCCTTCGGTTTTCGTACCGATTAAACTAGATATTTACCTTCCATATAACTTCACATGCATTGTATTTGAAAGATCATATTCTAACAAATCAGAGGCACACACATGACAGATGACATTGAGCATTTTGTCAAGAGAAGATTTTCCGAGCTTTTACACCATGTTGTAGGAACTAAAACTTTCGTGGAAATCAAGGCTTAGTTGTTTCTGATACAAAATTGACGCCCTATAAAAGAATGGGAACTGAAAATGCATAATGAATGTGTAACAGATAAAATGAAAACAAATAAGATAGAGGTATTCAGTCTTGAGTCTACACCTGTCTGTTTATATAATGTATTAATTTTACATAATTTTTTTAATCAATTGGGACTGTTTTTTCAAAAAAAAAAATGAAAAATTGTCATAATCTCTTCCCTTTCTCTCTAAAATATATTTCCAGTTGGTGGAAGTAGAAACAGAGACATACTGTTTGGTTAATATTTGAAAGATATGTTTTTACGGCAGTCTTTTTTGCTTGCACTTGTATTTTCCTTATAGAGTCTTCGAACTAAAACTTCTTCTGATCAAATAAATAGCCTAGAACAACCAAAGACATTTAAGAATACATTCTTTTAAATCAAATACTTTTTGGCAAGGGCAATACGATAAAACGACAATAAGAAATATACATGACCATGTTATCAAATTCAAACAAATGGCAAAAATAAAAGAAAGTAATAGTTTCAAAACAAAGTACGATCTAAACAAAGCGTAACAAAGGTTAAATTATATCCGTTCTAAACACAGATAAATAAATGATTAAACATGTTTTGTTTTAAAAAATGTATAACAAGTTATTCAACATATATGTGCTTATGTTCCAAACACCACTTGACAAACGATTAAACAAAAGAAAATAAGAAATGTTTACATTCCAAACACAGTTCTGCAAATGATTAAATATATCTGTGGCGTGTTCTAAACACGGCTTAATGAATGATTGTTCATGTAACTGGCTGTCTCACGCCTTTGTTTTCTTTTTCTGTATCTCAGAAACTCATCTGTTTTATCTTCAGTATTATGCTGTTGTATGTTTTTTTTTAAACAACACATCTTAGCAAATGCACAAAAGACAAATAAATTTAATTAAGAGTGTCATATCGACGAAGAACAACAATAAAAGCATTGTTCCATTGCTTAGTTTTGCCATGTATTTGCAGAGACTTTATCTCATTTGGATTTACTCCATAACCCTTCCTTGCTAATTTTGGAGAGGAGATTTTCTCTTCTCCAGTATGGAGTCCCTAAAAAGATTCCCCGTGAGAGAAATATCTGTTTTATATACATTTCAATTATGGTGTACTTGTTCTTGAGAGAATTTCTCATATGTATTCAGTATCATACTTTCAAATTTTTGCTTTTAATTTTTGTAATTTAAAATTGTTTTTCTGACCACCTGTTCATTGTTCCCAAGTCTCGTTATTTTCTCATGCAAAATTTTATAACTGATGACTGGATACCCTGTGGTTTATTAAATGTTGTGATCATCCTCCACTGGTCTTTTTGGTGGGCAATGGATGACAGCGATTTTAAAAACAGTTGCCAGTTAAGTTTATGTTTGATGACGATCCAGCAACCCTGGATCGTCGGGTAAAAACACATTCTTTTTTGAAGGCCTCATGGTGACCTCAAAATGAAGAACAACAATGAAAGCGTTGTTCAATTTTCTTAATCTTACCATGTATTCATAGGGATTTTGTCCCATGTACATTTACTCCGTACCCCTTTATTTGTTCATGGATGTAGCATTGCTCCACAATTAGCTATAAATTCTGCTCAAACCAGTGCTGGAGACCGTGTTGCTATGAGGTATGTGTAAAGATTATTGTTGAAGGCCTCATGGTGACTTCAAGTTAAAGAACAACAATAAAAGGTTGTTCCAATGCTTAGTTTTGCAATGTATATGAAGAAACTTTGTCACATTTGCATTTACTCCCATCCCTTTATTGCTAATATCGATATTATTCTCAAAATACAAACAATACCGAAGTTGCATAAAAACAGTAAATTTCGATATGCAGTTATATTCAGTTATAAGACAGCTCTCTTAGAAAATATAGACATGATTACATGAAGAATGTTATGTGTATGATGAAACCCAAGTTCAACAATTGATTGGATTGGAAAACATCTTTTCAAATAATTAAAAATGCATATTTTCGAAACACAGCTTAACTATGATTAACAAATATATTTATGTTGAAAAAATATCGAAGGAACAATTAATGCAGTTACAGTTGGTTGAACGTTCAACGTTACATTTTTTGCGTGTACATTCCGTGTTTCGTTCGTTCCGCTCGCGTTTTCCGTTCGTTCCGTTTCAAATAAATCAAATCGTGTGTTGCGTGTACCATTCATACACGTTTTACACGAAACAAACGATTCATTTCGTTCTGTTGTGTACGCAAGCTCGGAACAGTTCATATCGTGCAGAGCGTGTATATCGTGTGGAGCGTGTATTTCGTGTGAACCGGAAATGCGTTTCACAAAAATGAAATCCTATAAATAATTATTTCGTAGTGACGTATGTCAACAAAAATGGGCTTGCAGTTCGTAACTTTATCGTCCATAAAGTCAATTCCATTCAGGTTGACACATCATATCTGCTGATACAGTCAGTTTTAAACAACATTCATGATATCAAAACAACACGACAGTCGTTCGGATTGTTTCTGAAACGGTATGTTAAGTATGTCGAGAAAAAAAAGGGGGAGGGGTATGGAAGTGCCTGTGTAAGTGTGTTGCTTCCTTATTTTTCATTTCCATATGTATGTAGTACACAATATATGTGTATATGCATGGACAGCAAGAGTTCTAACTTCCCAAGTTAAAATATGCCTAGACCTATAATTATACCATGGCAGGAACCGGGGCAGGAACACTGGTAGTTGTGGACAGGACCTTGCATTTGCCTTGTATGGGAGTTATGCCCACTATGCATATTTTTTTTAAAAATTTGTTATCCTGCAATGATGGTATTTACTAGACGAATAAGGCCCTATGAATATTTTCTACCAGCATTTCTACCTGTTTCTAAAGCTCGTCAAATAAATTTTATATTTTCTGACAATGTACATGTACATTCCCAATGTTCTGACAATGTACATGTACATTCCATGGTGTGAGGTTCCTCACTGTGTAGAAGACAGTATGGTGACCCCTAGATGCTTTGTTTTGGGTCGTTTTAACCTGGATATGGGATGTTGTCTCCCTGACATTTACCCCATTTCCTTTCTTTTCATATATTGTATATACATGTGTACATGTCTATTCATTTACATGTCCTGATGGGATGTAAGGCTCATACTCTTGGACGGTGTCATGAGTCCACAAGGGTACCAGCTGATACTTGAACAACGTCGCATGTCTACATGGGTTTGCATCAGTAAGCCCGTGTGGACTCACTACACTGATCGAGAGTTTTTTCGCCATATATCCCATCAGGAAATGTCAGTAAATAGACAAATACAACATTTTCAACAAAAAGATTTGCATAGTGCACATTCACCCACAGTCACTAACTTTCCTGTTTGCACAGAGTCGGTTCACCCACATTCTGGTTCACACGGAGTCAATTCGCCCACAATATATATGGTGTTATAATTTGGCAAACTACATGTATTTTGCAACACATTTAAGTGTACATATATATATACAGAGTGTAGGGGCTACCCTTCTCTGTTGTAATAAAAAAAAATGATGGAATGCATGAAAAAGCTTATATTGGTATTTCTTTGTTTCAGGGAATTTTACTAAAATATATTACGTAATCCGTACAAATGCCGTACTAATTAAAATTATAATTTAAAAAAAGTAAAGAAATCGTTGCTTCTGTGACAAATTTTAAAATATTTAGCTTTAAAGAACATAAACCATGAAGGCAATTTTTGTTCATTCCCATCCAAATATAACTAATTAATATTTTAATAATTGTCAATCAAAATTCATACATTAAAACACAAATCAATGTTTAATTGCAAATTGCCAATCAAATAATCTGAAAATATTACTTATCTAATTGTTTGATCAACACTCTTACATCGGCAATTATTGCTAAATTGCCAAAGAAATTTACTCATGAATGTTCAAATCGACATGTTTATTACATTTGTATGTACATGTAAATATATAATTAACGTGTTGTAAACAAACCAAACTATTAAATGGGTAGGAAACAGACCCACTTGGTTGGCAAACAAACCTGTAATGGGTCCTCAAAATGTTCCTCCATGCATATTGTTCTAGCTCTATTGATTACATTTTTAGCAAATCATGTCCTTTCCTAACTGCATAGCCATAGGTCTTGTGGTGCAGGTGTCAATATTTTTATGCCCCGCCACGAAGTGGAATGGGCATATAGATTTAC
>MJUU01025661.1:5377-41928 GCA_002080025.1 Modiolus philippinarum
GGGAAAATTCAACATTGTCCGATTTCAATAAAATTTGGTTTCCAAATAGATCTTGATGTTGTGAGTTCAAAACTGGTGTTGAAAATTGTTCGTTGACCGCCATTTTCAAAATGGCCGCCAAAAAAGGCTTGAAAATTCAACATTGTCCAATTTCAATGAAATTTGGTTTCCATGTAGATATTGATGTTGTGACTTCAAAACCGTTATTGAAAATTGTTTGTTGACCGCCATTTTCAATATAGCGGCAAAAAAGGCGGGAAAATTCAACATTGTCCGATTTCAATGACATTTGATTTCCAAATAGGTCTTGATGTCGCAACTTCAAAACTGATGTTTAAAATTGTTTGTTGACCGCCATATTAAAAATGGCTGCCAAAAAGGCAGGAAAATTCAACATCGTCCGATTTCAAAGAAATTTGAATTCCAAATAGATATTGATGTTACTACTTCAAAACCGATATTGAAAATTGCTTGTTGACTGCTATTTACAAAATGACGTCTCGACTTCAAAACTGGTGTCGAAAGTGGTCCTTAGCAAGAACATTTTTATCAAAAAAACCCCAACAAAGAAATATAACAAAACATTATCAGACTTTAAAAACAGTTCAAGATATTGGAGATGTTCGACCTACGAAAGTTTGAGAAACTGAAGATCAACTGTATAACTTACATTGTTACCTTGATTGTGGCAACTGAAAGCCAGGTGAGCGATACAGGCTCCTGGGAGCCTCTGGTTATGTTTGTCTCTTGTTTTCATTGTTTTTCTGGTGCAGTTTGCTTGTAAATTGTGGCATGTGATTGTAGTTCCTGGCCATTGTANGTGTTTGCTGTTATCCTGTTTTTGTAATATTGTCTGGCCAGATTGATCGGCCAAGTTTTGTTGGAGTTATGTCCTTTTTGACATATAATTTTCTAAATGAACTTTGTGGTCGCTAATTCTCCCATATCTTTCATTGGATTTCAACCAAACTTCACAGGATTGTTGACCTTCATGACTAGAGGTGCACATTGTCTGGCCAGATTAACTGGCCAATTTTTTTCTTTAAGTTATGCCCCTTTTTGTCATAGAAAGCAAGGGGTGAGACTGTTTCACCCTTTGGATCACAAGAACAAGAATTATACTGTTACAACAGGACAACAAGCAAACATATATTTATTTTGGCCTTAGCTGTATATCCTATAATGACTCACTAGCCCATATGAAAGAAATTGTGCATTATGAAGATACATGCATGTACAACTGGTTGATTACCATTTTCAAGGACACTTTTATTAAGAGTACAACAAAAGGGTCATTATTAGCTCTCCTCGCTATAGCTAGGGTGAGATTTCGCCATCACTTTGCATCCAGCGTACATCGCTCGTCCGTTCGTCAAAAACTTTTCATTCAAAGATCTTCTTCTCTGACACTGTTTGGCCAATTGGAACCAAAGTTGTCCTTTGGTGGTCCCCTTTAAAACGTGTTCAGAAAGTCAGCACCTCATTCAAGATGGCAGGGAACTTGGTCAAAAATTGTACAATACATTCATTGATCTTTTCTGGTCTTCCAAATGTTTAGATTTTATATGCACGGAAGAGACATAATTTGCTGAAATGTGCATATGTAGAAACAAAATTCACAGTAACTTCGGTATTTAGTAATTTGTCCCCACTAGGTTAATGCCTCTGCTGGCGGACTGTTAGTCTCTGAGGGTATTCACTAATTCTAGGTACATATATTGTAGGAAATAATAAAAAGTATGATGTCACAATCAAATAACCTATGTTATGGTTTAGAAGCAATTATTTCTGATCTGAACTTTCTTGATTTACTTAAGTGGTACTGTAAACTTATTGAATTTTTTTTTCTACAGGATAATGACAGCAAGCATAAAAGTAAATCAACTGTGGCATGGATGTCTGAAAAAAGAGTAATTGACCATGTAATGGAATGTCCTGCCTCATCACCTGACATAAATGCCATCGAAAATTTATGGTCAACACGGAAGCGACACCTGGAAAATGTTGTAAAACCCAAAACGAAAGATGCACTTGTGAATGGTATAAAACAATTTTGGGAATCACTGATACCAGAAGACTGTAGTAACTATATTGAACACATCCCCCGTATTTTACTAACAAACGTTTTGAATGATGGGGCTCCGTCGGGATTTTAGTTTTGGAATATTATGTTTATATTATTTTTAAATTTTTATGTAAATGTATTGTACATAATTTTGGAATACAATGACAACATATATATGCTATTAACTTGTTATAGACGATTCATAAATTTCATTTATTCAATAAATGTACTTAAATTTAAAAACCAGAAGATTGAGGAAAAACTAATAGAGTTTTATCATTATAAATCATTGACAACAAAATTTTAAGCTACAACATGTATAAAATGAATACTGTTTGTTTTGCCATGAATGGTTGTTGCATGAATATTGTGTATAATTTAAGTAGCAGACAGGGTATATAGCCTGACATGATATCCTGCATTGCAAAATTTTCCAGTTGCTTGCACGGGTAACAATATGTCTTGGTTGAGTCCGAAAAACATTAAACAAGTAAGTATTCGTAGAAATTTTCTTGTAGAACACTTTCCGAAGAGTCGCACAAAATTGCAGATTATTCCCTTTTCCATGATTGTTCATTTTGACCGGAGACGATAAAACCAAGGCTGCTAGCGAAGATCAACTGTCCGACAAAAGTTGAGCATCACCAACTCTTTAATTATACGTGCCAAGCTAAAAGTTAAAATTTGCATGATGGTAAGCCTGAACATTTAGCGTGCATGTAATTGCACCATCTAGCTTTTTGACAGATACACGAATTTCGCAACCAAACGTAAAACCAATCCTTCAATATGTAGAATAACATATAAAGATATATGGACATTTGAGCTAATATCCTCATACACATACATGTATATGTTACATTAATGTAATGAGCATGCAGTTGACATCAATTTCAAAATATTCATCAATGCATGAACGAGTGAAGAAAAGTGATATTTCAACCAGTAAAGTTATATAGTATATCACCATAACGGGTCGTGTATGTCGAACAGCTAATTTACACATAAGTTAATATGGAACATCTTTACATATGAAACCCTTTTAAAAAAATCATTTTACTCATTGTTGAGCTTTATGCTGTCGGTAGTTAAAGATTAGTATCCTAATAACAATCAGCAGGTAACCAGTTTAAATTATGAAATAGGATATATGTATGCTTTACTTCTCCCCAAATTATCTTGGTCCAGGGGTTATATCTGCAACTTACTGTATGTTTCTTCCTAATCAGGACTGTAAAAGTAAAGTAACCTAATTAAGAGCTTCGCTGAGTGCAGCATGATACTACCGTAGTATGTCGACTTCTGAAATCTGAACAATTGTTAACTTAGGTGAATGTGGACAAGATAAAAGACTTGACACATTAATTAGATGGACACAAACAAGGAAAATAAAAATTAGCTTTTTTATCCCTAATAGCTCGGGAACCACTAAAAAAAATGCATCAAAATTGGACTTCCTATATGATGTGAGGTTCCTCACTGTGTTGAAGACCGTACGGTGACCCCTAGATGCTTTGTTTTTGGTTGTTATAATCTTGATATGGGATGTTGTCTTCTTGAGATTTATCCCATTTCCTTTCTTTTTCAGAAAAAAACAAAAAGATTAAATTTTTTGAGATTTGTCCCTTTTGGACCCATTTATCTCATGAACACAATCTGGTGACATACAATAGATTGGATATTTCCTCAGGAGCACATTGAAAAAAAAAACAATCAAAATCGCGTATATAGTAAATATTCTACAGTCGAATATATGAAAACAGCCAATTCGGCCATTTGTTGATCAAGTTTGGTCAAATCCCAGCCTTAAAAAACGGACAGAACCAATTCAAGCCTTTCTTTGGGTCAAGGAACATTATGTTAAAATTTCATTAAGATTGTTCATTTTGAACTTTAACTTGATCAAAAACAAGAGTGTCTACATACGACGATAGCGACAGCGACGATGACAGCATCATACCATTATATGACATCAAAATTTTACGGTCGTGTAAAAGGGAAATAAATAAACATATCATTTAAAGTTGTATACAGTACTGTGCAACGTATCCCTTACCGTTTGACGAGGGCGAAACGGATCGCTGACGGGACGTGAACGGATCGCTGACGTGAACGTGACGGGACGGGACGGGACGAATCGATTCACGTCCATAACAGTTCACGTCCAGGTACTCGTCATTTGACGAATACAATTCGTCAATTGACGAGAGAGGACTCGTCATTTAATGATATGCAAAATAATCAATAGATTAATAGATAATTGAAATTTTCCGATGAAAGGAAACTAATTCACTCGTGATAACGGTTTTATACAAAATTAACATTGACAGTGATTTAGAACAGTCAAATACTTTAATTTGATATAAAAACAATACATTAATTGAAAATCAATAGTTAAATTTCCACCAAAATGAAGAAAATGATAAAAAATTACCCATCAATTTCAATCAAATAATCATTTTTGTCATTTCAAACGGACTGGACAGAGGGGAAACTTTCCTTTCACGCATTATTTTGTACAAATTCCATAAAAATGCGTTAAAAGGTCACTTGTAAATCTTCATTTTAGTCATCACAAATATACCGGTCAGTCCGGAACTTTCCCTTTACATATTTTTTTGTTCAAAATTCCAATAAGAAAAAAAAACAACTAAAATGACTTGTCAATATTATTTTTAGTCATAACATATACACCGGTCAGTGCAAAACTATCCTTTCATACATTATTTTGTTGAAAATTACATAAAATGATAAATTCAATAAAAGATGACTAACAACAAGAGTGATTAAAATATTTCTTTTCACTGGCACTAACATTAAATTGTCGTCCCCTAACAAGTATACCAGGAATAATAAGTAACAGTCTGAATGTTAAAAATTATGAAGTTTTATCCGGGTACAAAATAAAATTAAATATTTTATTGCTGTGACGTCTCTCAGAATAAAGAGGAAATAAAAAAATCTGGATAGGAACAGATACATTTTATTAAAAAACACAAGAGATTTATCCGACTTTCTAGGATATTCTACTGCACATTGAAGCTAATTGGCTAATTGGTCTCTCAAGTTGTGTATTCGGGTTAATAAATTTTCATCCCCTTTCTGTACAAATCATAATACTTGGATACATGATTTAAAGTCTTGTCAGAAGTTAGGGGAACTTGTTTTAGCGTAAGTATATCTTCTATCTATTATGTTGGTGATACACTAGACGTATAAGGTATTTTGAGGCCGGCTTAAATATCTATTCCGGAAAGAATGTTTGTAGCGGAATAAATACACTGTTACACCTGCCATATAGGTTTCAAAATGGATAGTTCAGAAGTACTTTATATATTATTTATACATGTTGTGAAAGCGGCAATAAAAGAAAATGTATCTCAATCCCACAGCCCATACACGAGCATAAAGGTTTTAGTCACAAAATCTGATATTTATTCGAAGCTGTAGTTGATTTTTCCCGAAATACGGCAAATTTTCGCATTTTTATTTTCTATGGGAATATATTTATACACTATTAATGAATACTTATTTTGCATTTTTTTAATACATATTTTTTTAGTTTTGTTTTCCTTTTCCAAAAAACACCTATTTAGAACTTACGACATCAAGGTGCAAATATTTTAAAGTCACGTGCGGTAATAATTACCTGTAAGACGTGGCGTGTGCCACACCTAGCCCAGGCGAAGTAGTTTTGGTGGCAAAAAACATACCACAATAAACATCGTTACCAGGTAACCAAGGATTATGCTGTACATGAAGACTGCGTACTGTACAAAAAAAACACGCGTGTGGAAAACGAAGCAAAGATGGAATTAACATTTTCTTTATTCAGAATGTCTCTGGTTTATTGAAGACTTCTTGATTTATTATTTCTTTACTAATTCCAAACACTAAATTCGGACACATATTTGTATTTTCCTAACCTCTTGTTTTGATCGACGTATATAGATACAGCGTACATTGTAGTTTTTTTCTTCTATATGGTATATGGATGTCGAGTATTGATCAATCAAATCATAATATATAAGGTTCCGGAAGCTTATATAAGGTTTCTCAAGAGGTCAATATGCTAAAATTTTGACACAAAAACACGAATTATTAAATAACCACTTACGACCTTGCAACTAGTCATGGCCACAACGTTTTAAAATTTATGTCTGAATAACATATCAAATTTAATTTTTTGAGTGAACCTTCCCTTTAAAAATTACATGAAAATGAAAAAAATGTGATTAAAATTACTATTAAATCTTCATTTTCGTCATTACAAATACACCGGGCAGTGTGAAACTTTCCTTTTACACATTATTTTGTTAAACATTCCATGAAAATGAAAAAATGTGATAAAAAAAATTACTTATGATTCTTCTTCTTAGTCATTACAAATACACAGGTCAGTGTGGAACTTTCCTTTACACATTATTTTGTTAAAAATTCCATGAAAATGAATGTGATAAAAAATTACTTATGAATCTTTATTTTAGTCATTACATAGACACCAGTTAGTGCGAAACTTTCCTTTTACACATTACTTTGTAAACAATTCCATGAAAATGAAAAAAAATGTGATAAAAAATTAATAATGAATCTTCATTTTAGTCATTGCATATACACCGGTAAGTGTGGAACTTTCCTTTTGCACATTATTTTGTTCAAAATTCCATGAAAATAAAAAATTACTGATAAAACTTCATTTTAGTCATTACAAATACACCGGGCAGTGTGAAACTTTCCTTTTTCACATTTTTTTTTGTTAAAAATTCCATGAAAATGAAAAAATGCGATAAAAAATTACTTATGATTCTTTATTTTAGTCATTACAAATACACCGGTCAGTGCGAAATTTTCCTTTTACACATTAAAAATTCCATGAAAATGAAAAAATGTGATAAAAAATAACAAATGAATCTTCATTTTATTCACTATATATACACCGGTCAGTGTAGAACTTTCTTTTTCACATTATTTCCTTAAAAACTACATTAGAGTGAAAAAATGTGATAAAAAATTACTAATAAATCTTCATTTATGTCATTACAAATACACCAGCCAATATGAAACTTTCCTTTTACATCTTATTTTGTTAAAAATTCAATGAAAATGAAAAAAAAATGTGATAAAAAATTTCTTATGATTCTTCATTTTAGTTATGACATTTATACCGGTCAGTGCGAAACTTTCCTTTTACTCATTATTTTGTTAAAATTCCATGAAAATGAAAAAGTGTGATAAGAAATTGCTTATGAATCTTCATTTTAGTCATTACATAGACACCGATCAGTGCGAAACTTTCTTTTTACACATTTCTTTGTGAAAAATTCCATGAAAATGAAAAAAAATGTGATAAAAAATTAATAATGAATCTTCATTTTAGTCATTGCATATACACCGGTAAGTGTGGAAATTTCCTTTTACACATTATTTTGTTAAAAATTCTATGAAAATGAAAAAAATGTTTAAAGATCACTTGTAAATGTTTATTTTAGTCATGACATGGTGAATAAAAGGATATGGAGTAAATGCACATAAGACAAAGTCTCTACAAATACATGGTAAAAAACAAGCAAAGGAACAACGCTTTTATTGTTGTTCTTCATCTTGAAGTCACCATGAGGCCTTCAACAATGAGCTTTGCTCATACCTCATAGTAAGTTCAAGACGGCCCCTAGCACCGGTTTAAGCGGAATTCTTTGCTAATTGTCGAGCAACGCTACATCCATGTCTTTCTTGGTCATGGGTGCGGGATTGTCAACAAACATCAATTAAACTGGCAAAGTGCTCTTACAATCACTGTCATCCTTTGCCCGACATATGACATATACACCGCTCAGCGCGAAACTGTATTTTTTTCTAAATTCCATGAAAATGAAAGATTTTAATATAAGATCACTTAGAAATCTTTATTTTAGTTATAACACATGCACTGGTTAGTGTAAAACTTTCATTTTACACAATTTATTTTGTTCAAAATTCCATGAAAATGAACAATTTTGGGAAAAAAAACACTTAATAAACCTTCATTTGAGTCATTGCAAATATTTTACGAAAGGATATGGAGTAAATGAACATGAAACCATATCACATATGTTAACTCCAACTACAAAAATTTTAATGAGCTGTATGGCAGCTGTATGAAATCTACCAGTCAGTGCAAAACTTTTGTTATACACATTAGTTTGTTTAAAATTCCAATACATAAAAAAAAATAAAACTGACTTTTAAAACTTTTAATCATTATAAATACACCGATCAGTGAGAAATTTTCCCTTTACACATTTTTTTATTTTATTTAAAACTAGATGAAAATGGCAAATTTTGATGAATAACATACGTCAATTCAGCAGTTCTTTATTTTATTAAAGACTCCATGAAAATAAAAAAAAATATGATAAGCAATTATTTATTAATAGCAAAAAGATTGATCTGTTGCGATGATTTACCGATCGTGTATGCACTGAGTGAAACGAATCTATATTTCGCAAAATCTTTAACCCGAGATATCAAGTGATATATGAACAATTCAGCTGGGCGTGAGTTGGATGAATAGGGTTCTCGTCATCCGTCACGTTTCGCATCAATTGACGGGTTAGGCGAATAACAAGTCATCACGTTAATTAACTGATCGCTGACTGCTCCCTGACGGACAAATGACGGAAGACTGATCGTTTTCACTGTAAGGGCTACGTTGTACAGTACTGTAATATAAACAATTATACGTAAGATGTACGGATCTTCAAATTTTTTTTAGCTGTTACAGCATAACAAAATTCACCGTTTGTTATGCAACTCTGGTATTGATTGTACCCCATAATACGTATATCCCATGGTGCCTACTAAATCTGAGGAAGACGAACGGGTATCTCAGTTAATATGGTATTTCTAAGTATCCTTCAAATATAAAGACTTCTGTTGCTAACAAAGTAAGCGATAACCGACCGTCAATCATAGCGCGAACAATCAAGGTACAACGGCAACATCAGAAACACCAAGAAACAAGGTCACCACATGAGCACGGGACAAAAAAGAAAAACAAAGACACATACAGATGAACAACACGAAACCAACAAAAACCATAGATGAGATCAAGTGGACCGGTAGAATAAGCAACTTATGCTTCTTGTAAGACACTCGCCGTGTTTAACATGTCAATTCCAATGGTAAAGTCAAATCTGGCAGAAAAAAACTAACTCTTAAATAGCTAACCCCTATAGATACAAATTAATAAGCATTGACACTCCGTTATTATTAAGTTGGGGTCAATTGGTTGATAAATATGACGTAAAAACAACGACAGTACAATACCGCAGGAACAAGGCCAGTGATGATCACGAAAATCAAGAACAAAAACATATGGCAAAGGCGGTAACAGAAAAAACAAAGAAAAATCAAAGATGTGAGACAGCCACAAGGCATGGAAATAAAATGAGACATTAAGAAATTAGTCACTCAAAGTCTGAACGCCCATGAAAACCGGGAGTTACATCAGGTTCTCCGGAAGAGTAAGCATGTCCTCTTCCGCTAGCACCACCCGTCACACTATAAGTGAGTCAATCCAGAGTAAAGTCAAAACTGGTTATGTCAAATCCGTGAAGACGTGAAATCTAGCTGAAAATATCCGTTTTCATTTAAAACAGAGACAAGTCATACTTCACAATAACTTTATATATATTATATTGTTTTCTCTCTTGAATCTAGCATCATTTACATTTGTAATCAATTACATTTATTTGTATAGAATGTACAATTTTAATCTATTAAAATATCACGGAACAGAGCAACAAACTTTCACAAAAAATATCTTGATACCTGTAAAAATGGGTAGCTTTCGTTTTTCTGAGTCATAATCGCATTTTTTCAGTAACGCATTTGATTTATGAAATAGGTATCCAATTAAAAACGAGATAACAGAAACGAATCAACATTTATGCAATGAGACATTAACTAAAAGATGCAATCTTATAGAATAATGTATCCAGCTTATTTAATAGCAAACGTAAACCAATGCGCAACCAAATGTATGCAAAATAATAGTGTGGGAAATAATATATGACTTGGAGGACTTTTTTAGAACTACAGCAGAATGCTTTTAGATGGACTGAATAATTTCTTAAAAATTAAAAAGGTCAACCTTTAGAAAGTTGCTGTAAACAAACTGCTTTTTTGCGAATTCAAGCTTTTGGCGAAGGCTCATTTTCGAGGTCAAAAGTAAAGGCCATCGTTTAAATTTGAGCCATCTTCATTTTTTTGTAAATCTAGAAGATAATTTATATACCATCATATGAAAATGTTTTAAAATCTATACATTCGCGTAAAATTGACAAACGAAAATATACACGAATACAGTGTATGATCACTATTATTTTCGACTATAGTAACCAAATTCAAGTTTAAGCGAACCATGCTTTTTCATATTTATTTCATTTAATCTGTGATACAGCTAAAAAAAGTTACAATATTAGATGTACTGCCGTTGTCTCATTAAGGATGAATGAGGCCATGTTCACTGAAATGTTCAGCACCTCCTGCTATGCATGCATCACTCGATCTATGGCAATGATTTTATTACTAATGTTTTACATTGAATTGCTTAGAAGAATATTTAAAACAAGCTGTCATAAAATGATATATTTGCATTTCAAATAGAATCATTATGAAACGATATGTTGTGTGAATTTTAAAGCTCAGAGACAAAAGTCTTGCACTATAAATAAAATGAAGGAATATGATCCGCCAATTTTGAGATTTTAGCTAAATAGAATTGTCCCTTGCAGTGTCCATTACTTTTTTTTTCTTTGTGCAAAATCATCTGTAGATCTTTACATGTAATTATTTACCTTTTGTTTCTGATACTTGTGGTATTTATCCTTCCGAATCTTTTCCGAATTTTCATTTTTTTTCATCTTTATATTTTATAAATTTATATTTTGATTGAGGTTGTTTTTACATAAAGGTGATGTACACTCCAGTCCAGTCTATTCTATAGTCTAGATAAAGGAAACGACAGAAACCACTAGATCTACATCTTTTTTGAACTTGCATCTCGAATTTGACGGAAATGGTCATCTGAGTACTAAAATTTACGACAAAAGGGACGATTTTAATTTCAATTTCAATTTTAATTTCAAGATTAATTTTCCTAACATGGACAGTAATATTCCAGCTTCTCCTGGTCAAGGAGTGTTTATTTCACAACTGATTCGGTACGCGAGAGCTAGCACAAATTATTAAGACTTTCTCCTAAGACATAGTTATCTCAGTGACAACTTATTAATCAAAGCATAACTAGAGCTGTCGGCAAAGCTAGACTACTAATACCCCCCGCAACTGCATTTGAGTACGAAGGCATGTCATTTTGAAATTTGACCTTCAGCCACATAGTAATTGGAAAGTAAATCTAACAGAAATAAACCCTGTCAGGACTGAAATTACAAGTTTTACTATCACAAAGGTCAAAGGTCAAAGTCAAGGTCGCAGTGACCTAAATTTGGTACGCGACACATCGCCTTCCCATAATGCATCCACACACCAAGTTTGATAATCCTAGGTGTTACGGTACAAAAGTTCTGCTCCGGACACGGTTTTACTATCGTAAAGGTCAAAAGTCAAAGTCAAGGTCACAGTGACCTGAATTTGGTACGCAACATATCGTCTTCCCATGATGCATCCACACACTAAGTTTGATAATCCTAGGTGACATAGTACAAAAGTTCTGCACCGGACACGGTTTTACTATCATTAAGGTCAAAGGTCAAAGTCAAGGTCACAGTGACCTAAATTTGGTACGTGACACATCGCCTTTCCATGGTGCATCCACACACCAAGTTTGATAATCCTAGGTGCTACGGTACAAAAGTTCTGCTCCGGACACGAAAGGGGACGGACGGACAGACGGACATATGGACAGACGGACAGACATGGTGATTCCTATATACCCCAAACTTCGTGTGCGGGGGGTATAAAAAAATTCCGTCTCATACGATCATTAAAAAGGTTTTTTAATAGATTACAGTCCCTTGTGGACAAATTTCGGTCCGAACTCTGATTCAAGATTCTTCCTTTACTTAATCCTGAGATGATCATTTCTTTTGACTGTCTACGACCTTTAACTTGCTACCGGACACTGCCGCAATGGAAACGAAGGTTTGGCTAGCCAAAAAAAGAAAAAAACCGGTTTGGCCCATCGTTTATTTTGGGATGCCTGTGCCGGTCGGGCCATTGCGGTCTATGGTTTTGGCGGTGGTTTCCACTTGATTTGTCTTTTTGTCTCATGGACTTCGGCCCTTGACCACCATAATTTTGAATTATAGGGAAATAGATTTAATTTAGGAAGCCGATGACATAGGTAGACCGAAGCTAAAATAGATATATTGATAAAATCTAAAAGAAAATAATGTTTGATAAATAGAAAAGTCCATATTTAGGATTTAACTCTCTTAAAGAGGCAAAAATGAAAAAAAAGTTAAATATCGATATCAACTTGGACCTAGAAACGTGCCAACACAATGTCGCCTCAGGACTATAAATATTATGCCTTGTTTATATAAAAAATAAGACACGAAAACACATTGTATGAATAAAATTGTAATACAATGTGTGATTTATTGATTAGGAGACAGTCATCATGATACGATATTCTGTTTAACAATTATTGATGTGGGACATTCTCTGCCAAGGCGATTGGTGGTCTGCGATGGTCAGCCGCCCATTATTCAAACCAAAACAATGACTTGGAGTTCCCGCTTGCTGTGGCCTGAAGTCAGCGATAAGTACCGACAGGGCAATCTATTTGATTTATAACGTTTAGGAATCAATCACCCAATCAGCAGCTAGTCTCTCCAACATACAATCAACTTCACATCTTGCAGACAATGATTAACACAACATTTTTGCGGTTTAGGTAGAACCATTATATATTGTAAACACTTTGGCCTTTCTCCAGATTTTACTTGTTTCTAATACAAAAGGACTGGTTTGAGTAATGGGTTTAACCTATTCATGAGTAGTTTTTTCAACTCAAGGTATGCCTTAAGTCGAGGCGGAAAACATAGAAATAGAATAATAAAATATTATACTTGTATCAGGATGCTGATCCAAACGAACTCCCAAATCAGAAAAGGGGAGCTACAAATCACTTTCACACAACTTATGCAAGCTTGTCTATTGAGTTTTGTCCAGTTCAGAGCAATTTGCGTTTTCATAGAAATGGTCCTACTTTTGAAGTCTTACAAACTAGAAAAAAAAATTCTCACATCTAGGGTACCTTTCTGTAAAGTTTCATCAAATTCTGAACATTTTCATATCCCCACTTCTTTCCATTCACACGGCAACTGTCGTATTTTTGAAGTCTTGGAGACCAGATACCAATTTACCACAACCTAGGTAACCTTTTTCTTGAGTCTCAACAAATTCTGAACAGTTTTATTTTCCCGCCTTTTTGTCGTTTCCATGACAACGGCTGCCATTTTAAGTCTTGGGAATCAGAAACCAATTCTCCATGTGTTAAGCAAGCTTCCTATATAGTTTCATCGAATACTGAGCACTTTTATTTACTCTCTTTTTTTTCGTTGTTATGGCAACCATATTTAGCAATTTAACATTTTTCACTTATTGCTCAGAAGGGTAGTTCGTCAATTTAAAAAGCTTATAGTCTTGCAAATGGCCATTTCGACCATATCTGCCTCAAGTTACATGTAAGACTCAAGTGTCATGTGATTGTAGTTTTCGGCCATTGTAGATGTTTACTGCTATCTGTAATCAAATCAGAACACTTGGAAGACCAAAAACTTAAAACATATGTACTAAGCTGAAAAACATGTAACCGATGATTCCAAAACGAAAATTAGCTAAAGACAGTTTTAACATGTGAAAGATACTCCTTAGTTCCACAAGAAAGATATCTCAGTGCATTCGCATCTTGATTAACTACTGAATTGTCTTTCTACGCAGTCAAAGATAGGCATCAAGCATACTGTCGGAATATTCAAGCTCGGTGTGACAAATTAAAAAAGTAAAAATCTCGAAAAATTTATCAGAAAGTATTAAATCCAGGTTATTTTTCAAAATACATTCTTTCAAAACATTTGTTTTTTTTTTTCATATCTCGTTTTTATAAACTTACGTTAAACGCATTATTCCTAAGATCTATTGATTCAAGTGAGTGTGTTACAATGGAAAACCGCTATGCTTGGTTTTCTTGTTTAATATGTAAATTTAGAGGTGTTTATTCAACAGCAAGTTGGTATTCCAATGGCAAGAATTGTAACCGTCTACTCCATTTTTGATTTTATACACCTACGAGAGTGCAGATCATCAGGGACTCGTAGCTCCCTTCAATCTCACTAACAGAAACATTGATGATGTCATCTACATTAATAACGCGCCGTTTGCTGAATGGACCCCATCAATGTATCATCCTGGAACGGAAAACGAAATAACAGGAATTATTCGATCTGCATCTTTTTTTGGCTAGATCTAGAATTTGACAAAACTGAAAATCTAAGTAAAAATTTACAACAAAATAGACGGCTTTAATTTGAAAATTATTAATTTCATTAAATAGAGTGTACGATTCCTACTTCTCGTGATTAAGGAGTGTATATTTCACAGTTTATTCGTTATGCGGTAGCTTGTAGAACTGCACAAACCTTCCAATAGCAGTTGCTATCATGTTGCAACCGAACATTACGGTAATTGAAAGCCATGCAATAAAATTGGTTTAATTGATGGTTCGATTTTCCCATACTTAAACCAACCGTTTGTTTTAAAATGCCTGTGGGCAAGTCAGGAATATTTCGTCTTTTCGTACCCCGGGATCAAACTCGGTGTCAGGGTTTGCGGAATCCTTAAGTTATGCCCTTTGTATCTTACAACACTACTAGTATGGAATAAATACGACTAACGCGTCAAATCGAAGATATGTCAATGAAAAATCATTGAGGGTTTTAAAATAATTTCTAAAAAAAATTTTTTTTTAACCATCAAAGTTTTAGCCTAGTATTCAGTATTAGCTGAAAAATAGCAAACATATTGGTTTCCCTGTTTTGAGGCTTTGTTGTGATACCGTCCGAGAAGAGAAATAAATGCTACAAAAATGGCTTACTTACTGTATGGTCCCGGATTACCAAAATCGTGAAATGCAATTTGTAATTCGTTTGGTAGTTTTGCTCCTAATTTGTCTTTTAAGTTTTTTATTCTGGCTATTGACAATTCTGTTCCGTTATTTTGTTATCATTGCTAGTTTCGGAGCAAATTTGGTTTTTAGGCAATCAACGAAGCATTGGACTATTTGGCTGATAAATATCCTCGGGGACAACCAGCCTACTAGCAGAGGCATTGATAGGAATAGCTAAAATGATTAGCTTTAAATTACGTAATTCATATTATATAAAGAATTCAAAAGACATGTATCGATACATTTATTGAAAACATGATGAGATAAAATTGAAGTTTGTTTGTCGCATTCATTCAGGAAGTTTTCCGTTTTTCCATTTGAATCATGTAAGTTTTTTCATGTATTTTTTTTCTAGATTTCTGAATTGGTATCACAGATAATCATTTCGAAATAAGTTTTAAACTAATAAAAACTAAGACATTAATAAATATCGACTTATTGAAATAAATAAAAGAAAAATTCAGCACGTGTCGATTAATGCTAGCATAAGGCGATGAAATTTTTTTACATAAAAGTCATCTTAGTACAAGATATATTCAAACAGTCATGTTTTTGTCACATGTGCATTCATTGCATATCCTTTCATTTTTCCTATAATGTTAAATCTTTCAATATATCAATTCTCAAAAGTTTCTAATTTTTATTGTGATAAAGCTAAAAATAAGGCAATTTTTGCTCTTGATATCATAATTTTTTTTTACGAGAGATAAGTTAAGTTCTTGAAGCATATATTGCAGTGCGAATTACTTAAATAGTTTACATGTATTTATAGGAAGGCTAAATAGAATGTATTGATAGTGGTCATAACAAAAATATACCTGCAATCTCTAGAAAGTTTCTGAAACGATATCAATTTGATATATTCTTACAAAAAAGAAAAATGATAATAATATCATTATCTTATTCAAGATTATGTTCATATGCCTCGCTTACAACCTCGTGTATGTTTTGAAGAATTATTCATTTCTATATTACAGGAAAAAACAAAGAACATTAGTTCGAATTTTATTGGAATTCGTTATCGATTGAAACGCTTAATTATGTTATTTCAGAATCCGCAAAGCAATTAATTGTTGCTTTATCTATTCAAAGTTAATGAAAATCTGTACAAGACAACAACTTAAGGTACAAAATATTAAGATGTAGGGAAACAACTGTATGTACACTGCATTTGCATTATTTTGCATTTTAGATAATCAGTACATTTGTTGAACTTATGTGTACTTTATTTCTGTGCAAGGCTAAAATTGTCATAATTTTTTTTTCAGTTTTTTTGTTTGCACTGCTTGACTGATGTATCACATTCTAGACAATAAGATTGACCTTTTATCCATTTTGCCCTTCATCCATTTTGGATACCAGATGACAATCTTTGCATAATTTATATTTAACAATTACCCATTATCATAGTGTTATTTTTATCTGAAATTTTCCGATTTTTATTGAATAGAATTAGGAATCACGTCTCATCAATGTGATAATATAACAACGAACGAATTAACGGTTTTGTGTCTGCAGTATTTTGTCATAGATTTATTTTGACATAAGATATACACAACTTTTCGGGGAAAAGAAACTTTCGTTAATGCAATTAGTGGGATGGCAATCAAATATCGAAACAGAATTGTTACGAATAAGTGTTAAAAAAAGTAACAAAAGGAAAAAAAAATTAATGTTTTAGGAAAGGATATGGAGTAAATGAACATGAGACCATGACACATAATTATGTTAACTCCAACTGCAATTAATTTTGATGTTCGGAAATTAATTCCTAATCAGCAGCACTAGAACCCGAACATAGGAAATCCATAATTTCAAAAAATGTTTAAAATGCATAAAACCAAACGAAATAAGAATAATCAGTAATATCAAATCAAGTACTTATAATGATAACTCATTATACGTCCCTGATCAAATATAGCAAACGACAAAACTACGATGGAGGGAGTTAAACCTTAGGTTTTTGAATTTACATGAATTTAGATAAAATTAATTTACCAAAGTGTACACATGAGATATAATCTCATGTACAAGTTCACCATATCTAATAAAAAATAAAGAACACATATCTCAACATTGAGAATTATTTAGGTACTCCAAGAAAAAATTGATTGTTCGCATTCAATGAATATATCGTGCAGAAAAGATAGTTATCTGCTCCAATAATAAGAAATTGAACTTTTAATCCACCAAAAATGTAGAATAAGGATAAATTAGTATTTTAAAAAATTACAATTTTTCCACTTCCAGTATTTTTTTCTTCGCATTTACCTAGGTTCTCCAACGAAGAATTTTGTAAGCATAGTGTTATGATTTTTCAATTTTCATTGCACAAATACATAATGATTACATGGCGCATGAAGACGCACATTCAGTGTTGTATTTGAATTACAACTCATACTTTTAAAGTGCAAAGTTTCAAATAGATTCATGAATGCACGTAGGTGCACGGCAATTTTTACTTTAACATGTTTTTGCAGTTTTCTTGGATTTTCTTCTTCGTTTATCTCAATTAGTGGCCAAAGCGCCGTAACTCCAAATAATTTTGAACCAGTTTTTCCTTAGCTTTCAATAGAAGTGGTACATGCGAAGAAAAAAAAATACCGGAAGTGGAAAAATTGTATTTTTTAAATTATGCTAATTTATCCTTAATCTACATTTTTTTTAGGATCAAAAGTTCAATTTCTTATTATTGAAGCAGATAACTATCTTTTTGCACCGATATATTCATGGAATGCAAACATTCAATTTTTACGTTGGAGTGCCAAAATTTTACCAGTTCTATTGAGAGCTAAGGTAAATCTGGTTCAAAATTATTTGGATTTACGGCGCTTTGGCCACAAATTGAGATTAACTACAAAGAAAATTAAGGAAAACTGCAAAAATAAGTACAAGTTAAAACTGCCGTGCACCTACATGCAATCATGAATCTATTTGAAACTTTGCATTTAAAAAGTAAGAATTGTAATTTAAATACAACACTTAACGTGCGTCTTCATGCAACATGTCATCATTAGGTATTTGTGCAATGAAAATCGATAAATCAAGAAAAACAAACAAAAAACAAACAAAAAACAAAACAAAAAACAAAACAAAACAAAACAAAAAAAAACAAAACAAAACAAAACAAAAAAAACTAAACAAAAACAAAAACAAAAAAACAAAAAAAAAAACAAAAAAAAAAACAACAACAAAAAAAAAGACCAAAACAAAACAAAACTTTGCTTAAAAAATTCTTTGAGTACCTAAATTGTTTTACCAACTCCACACTGCTTTGAAGACAAACTCCCGTATTAAATATTTTGCGAAAGGATATGGGGTAAATGATCATGAGACCATAACGCACATGTTAACTCCAACTGCATTAATTTTAATGAGCTGTACGGCCATTTCGGAAATTATTTCCTCATCATCAGCGCTAGAACGCAACACAGGAAATTCATAATTTCAAAAAATGTTTAAAATGCATAAAACCAAACGAAATCAAAGTCTGCCTCACTTCCTTTATGTAATGCATTATACCGACTTTTCTACTAAATGTATATATATCTGCACAAAATTTTGCACATATGTGTAAAAATGTCGTACACGAAAAACTTTCAGTTTTTATTTGAATCTATGTATATTTTGCAGGAAAAACGTTTTTAAAAAATGCATATTATGTTTGCACGGACGATTTTTCAGTGGACGATTGTTACTAGGAATGAACCAAATTGATATAGGTAACATAAGGTTTACCTTTCGTCAGTACAAAAATCAACATTAAGCCTAACTTTGATCACCCGCTTTTGTAGTGACTGCCTCCCCAAATAAAAAAATACAATTATACCTGGAGAAGTGGTTGTTGTTTAAGTCAGTAGTCGGTTTTGATAAGAAAAAATAGTTTGAATTGTCAATTTTTAAATTGAAGAAAAACATGGGATATTTTGCATTGTTTTAAGTTAAGTTAATATTATTTTCTTGTAGTAAGCTTGGATTCTAAATTAATATCGGACTCCATTTGTTAAGGCCACACCGGTAAGCAATATCCCTGTACTTCAAATTCAAACCAACTTCAACAATACACTCGAATGCACCTTGCTATATATGGTAGTTATCTTAATCCACTTCCCTGTTTGACCTTAAACTGAAATGATCCAACACATAGATTGTTTTACCTTCTTACCAAAACTCGAACATTGTACATGAATGCAGAGACTCGTGCGTGTACAAGCAAACGTTTGGGTCGTTTTCCGGTTATGTGTAGTCTTTTTTTATTTACATATATAATATTAGTGAAATTCATTCAGAAATAAAGCCTTTATTGTAAATTTATTGTAAATGCCACTTATTTTCGCTGTACTTTATTTCGCGTCTTGTCGATTCTGGTCATGTTCTAGGCGATTAATATCAGTTTCTGCAAATTTCTGCAAATATATTATATAAAAATGCATTTATATACTGATAAAAGAAACTCGCAACGATTTATTTTATGCGATATTTTCAGGCTCGCGAAATTGCTGCCGAAAATTGGTTGGTTTACAGCATCTAAATGCAGTTAAACAGAGTTTAGATCAAGTGGCCTAAAGGCCACATGAGCTATTGCCATAATCTGGCATCCGCCCGCCCGTTCTTCCTCAGGCTTTCAGGAGACTTTCTTCTCTGATGCTCCTGAACAAATTTTTACCTGAATAATTACCAGGGTATTTAGAATAAACAGTAATTGTGTTTGACTAGTCCGGGTACTTACAACTTGACAGACGTTACTAAAAATGGCACATACATGTAGTTATGGAGTGAAAATATATGTTTTTGGCAAATTATATTTGAATTATTTTTGGCAAAATATATTTGAAAATATAAGTTTTTGGTAAATTACCCAAACACGGTTACAGATATCACATCTGATATTAAATAAGAGTTGGCATGAAAAGACATTCCTACCTTGTGATTTTGCAGAAAATTGATAACCTGTGTTTGGAGTTTGCCCCTTGTTTTGGGAAATTATCAAAATTTTAGTATTTTTTATCTTTTATCAGAAGAACAATAACAGATAGCGGTCTACTTAAAACGTGAAAATGTTAAGCATATCAAGATCTACCAACCAGAAAATTTTAAAGAAAATATAAATACCCATATAGAAGTTCTTGTCCATTATGACTTAAATTGCCGTATTTTTTTAATTATTTGCCGGATATTCATGAAACTATTGGGGATAGAGATTTAGTTTTAAATACGAAAAATTCAAAAGAAAAAAATACATTTATCTTCCTGTTAGCAGTTTTCTGATGCGCCTTTAACTTATCCAGGATTGATTCAAGCGGGGAACTTAGCTTTAAAATTAGACCCTATCGGTAACTTCATTCTCTTCTGAATCTTCTTGGCCAACCGAATGAACAAATAAGTGAACATTGAGTAAATGTACATGGGAAAAAATCCATGTTAAGATAAAGCAACCGGAACAACGCTCTCATTTTTGTTCTTAATCTTGAAACCTTACTTAGTCACAAAAATTCTTTTGGTCCCGTTTAAAAAAACTCCGTGCAAACCAAGACTGATGCCAGTAGGGATTATTTTTAGCACTAGACCCTATGAGAACCCCATTCAAAGATCTTCTCCTCTGAAACTATGCCACAATTGTCTTTAGGTTTTCTAAATGAATTAAATGACTTAAGAAAAACAAGATACCGTATCTTAAACTTCAAAACATTATGTGTCAAAATTTCTCTTTTCCACCTGAAATAATACAGAACGGGCTTTTTATCGTTTATTTTGTTGCTAGTTTTTTTAGAATAACAGTGATTTGTCACGTTTACTTGGTATTGGTTATCACCCGCCTCCCATTTGCTACCTATTGGCAAATAGATAGATTATGCAAAAACTGGTTTTTCTAACAATTTTCATGAATATTTATTTATTTTTTTGGGAGCGATTAAATTTTGAAATGTGGAGTTTTGCACGAACTGCACGGGTAAATCAATTTGTACCAAGAGTTGTCGCGCGTTGGTCGAATTTTCTCTCTTGATTGATATTGCTACAACAAAGTAATAAACGAAAGACACACATGAGCATGTATCGCTCCCCTGGCGGCTACTTTAATTAATGATATCTTCTAACACGGTCAATTATTATTTTTTATTGGAAGTAAATCATTTATTAAGAGGTTGAAGATAACAGTTATCTCCCTTACATTTACTGGGTACCTAAGCTTCACAAGAATCCCAACAAAGTGAGATTAATTGCAGGATTTGCCAGATGCAGCACTAAGCCCCTATCCAAACTCCTTACCACTTTTTTGACTGCGATTAGAGATGGTCTGAAAAAATACTGCGAAAAAGCCTTTTCTACAGGCATTAGAATCAGATGTGGATTCTTAAAAACTCCAAAGATCTCCTTGAACAACTCTCCTCAAACAGTCACACATACTACAATAGCATTCAAACGTTTGATTTTTCCCCACTTTATACAACCCTCCGACATAATAAACTTAAAACCGTAATTTCAGATTTAATACATCAATGTTTCTGGACCAAAAACGGAGAACGCATGTATTTGTTTTTGGTAATAGGAAACGATAAAACATATCTTGTCAAGAACCATGCCGAGTCAAACAAGAAATACAGTGAAAATGACGTGCTAAAGGTGCTTTAATTTTTGATCGAACCTTTTTAGTTGAATGTGGAGGAAGTGCTTTTCAACAAACACTAGGGATTCCTGTTTGAACAACTTGTGCGCCACTTTTAGCTGACCCTTTCCTTTATTCGTATGAAGCAAAGTTTTACAAGGGCTAATACCAAAGAAACAAAAACAACTGGCCCAGATCTCTAATTTTAGTTTCAGATATATAAACGATGTACTTTCTCCTAATAGCCAAAAATTTAAAGAATATTTACATCGGATTAACCCCAGTGAACTTGAAATTAAAGAGATAACCGATACACTAAATTTTGCTTTGTATCTTGACTTTTTGTTAAACATTGACGTAAATGGACGTCTGAAATCTAGGTTTTATGACAAACATGATGATTTGACTTTGAAGTCGTCAATTTTCCATTTTTAAGCAACCTACCCCCAGCATATGGAGTTTAAATTTTTAATCAAAACGTTACTGTAGAGCTTGTGGGCCATACAGTGACTTTGTGGAAAGAGCAAAAGCACTATCACAAAAAACTGCTGAGTCAGGGCTATGTTCAGCCGTTGTTACTTTTGTCCCTTCAGAAATTCTATGGTCGTTACCATGACATCATAGATAGATATGAAATGTCGGTGTCAAAAATGAAAAACTGACTTTTTCAGCTAGATTCACGTCTTCCCGGATTTGACATTACAGATTCTGAGTTTACACTGGATTGACCAACTGACAGTCTCATGGGTGATGTATACAGAGCAGAACATGCCTACCCTTCTTGAGCACCTGATTTCACTCATTTTGAGAGTTAACTCTGTTAGTGCTTTTGTTTTTATTGTTGTATTTGTAGTGTTTGCGTTTTGTGGTTGTGTAGCGTCTTTGGTCTTCCGTCTTCTGGTGTTCTTACTTTTGCCTTGTCTTTAGACTTTGACATATGTAATCTTGTTTTTTGTCCCCTCGGTATTCTAATGCCATTCTTTTATCTAGTAGATTACTGGCATGTTGAAATGCCTCGATAATTTCATTTTATCTATAAAACAGTTTTCTACTATTTTTCCCATAGGGTCCAATGTTAAAATAAAATCTATAATCGTGGCCATCCTGAATTTATGATCGGTTCTTAATCATACGTTTTTTTTTAAAGAATATCATGTTATCATGCTACTTTGCTTAGTTAATATTAACTTGAAATTTGAAATAGTTTTCAAACCTAGCAATTTACAACCTTTTCCCATATAGTTGAATGTTAAACACGCGATGGCGGCCTTCTTGTATGTATGATCAGTATCAAATTTATTCATTTTTTCAATAATCATCTTACCATTCATAGTAAATATAAACTTGGTAAATGAAACGGTTTTCAAAAAAGTATAAATTTACAACTTTTCTCATCGGGTCTATGATTTGCAGTGGCATCAATCGAAGACTTATGAACTGTACTGGAATCATAATTTTATGTAAAGACCATTATGTTACTATGCCTAGTTAATATCAACTTTATATATGATACATTTCCTCATAAGGTCCATTGTTAAACTGAGACCTTCAGTGGCAGTCCCTTAGGATTTATGATAAGTACTTAAATTATTTCAGTTTCAGAGTAGACGATATTTTGAAATTGTTGTCGAACGGATGAATAGATAGACATATGGACGGATGCTGGACGACAGACACAAAGCGATAGCAAAAGCTTTAATACTCTATAAGGCCAAGTGAGCTTAAAAGGAAAAGGTGAAAATGTGGTAGTCATTTACCTAATATTTCTAATTTTAGAGATCGTTTAAATGCAAAACAAAACCCGTTTAAATGCACAACAAAACCCCTTTCTTAGCTCTTAACTTCATTACTTACTGCAGTCAGAGATGGCCTTAAGACATATAGTGATAGAGTAAACTCAACAAGTGGAGTGAATCAGATGTGGGTTCTTATAAACTCAACAGATTTATTAAAATACAAAAATACCGAAGTTGCATAATACACCGTAAATTTCGTTATGCGTGTTTTAAGGGATAACCTCTTGGCAGCAACATTAAAATCCAATAACATGGAAACCCATAATCTAAAAGTAGTAAAAAAAAAGACAAAAAAAAACAAACAAACAAACAACAACAAAAAAAAACAAATTCAAAACTTCCCGAAGGCTTTGGGACAGAATCATCATGAACTAATCTATATGGCTTAACCAACATATAAAAATAGGTGGGAAAATGGCAATAAAACGTTGTCTTTATGAGAAAGATGTGTTTTTGAAAAATGGTTTAATGTAAAAAAATAAAACAATTTATATTTTTTAGGAATTCAAAATACAAAAATACCGAAGATGCAGAAAAAACAGTAAATTTCGTTATGCTTTACACATGTTTCAAGGAGTAACCACTCATCAGCAGCATTTAAATCAAATAATATGGAAAGCCATAATCCAAAAGTAGTAAAAAAAGAAGTACTCATTACCAAAATATCGAAATAGGAGGCCAAATCCAATACCAAGGACATCCANATCAGTATCAAATTTATTCATTTTTTCAATAATCATCTTACCATTCATAGTAAATATAAACTTGGTAAATGAAACGGTTTTCAAAAAAGTATAAATTTACAACTTTTCTCATCGGGTCTATGATCTGCAGTGGCATCAATCCAAGACTTATGAACTGTACTGAAATCATAATTTTATGTAAAGACCATTATGTTACTATGCCTAGTTAATATCAACTTTATATATGATACATTTCCTCATAAGTTCCATTGTTAAACTGAGACCTGCAGTGGCTGTCCCTTAGGATTTATGATAAGTACTTAAATTATTTCATTTTCACAGTAGACGATATTTTGAAACTGTTGTCGGACGGACGAATAGATAGACATATGGACGGATGCTGGACGACAGACACAAAGCGATGGCAAAAGCTTTAATACTCTATAAGGCCAAGTGAGCTTAAAAGGAAAAGGTGAAAATGTGGTAGTTATTTACATAATATTTCCAATTTTAGAGATCGTTTAAATGCAAAACAAAACCTGTTTAAATGCACAACAAAACCCCTTTCTTAGCTCTTAACTTCATTACTTACTGCAGTCAGAGATGGCCTAAAGACATATAGTGATAGAGTAGACTCAACAAGTGGAGTGAATCAGATGTGGGTTCTTATAAACTCAACAGATTTATTAAAATACAAAAATACCGAAGTTACATAATACACCGTTAATTTCGTTATGCTGTACACGCGTTTTAAGGGATAACCTCTTGGCAGCAGCATTAAAATCCAATAACATGGAAACCCATAATCTAAAAGTAGTCAAAAAAAAAACAAACAAACAAAAAACAAACAAACAAATAAACAAAAAAAAAAACAAATTCAAAACTTCCCGAAAGCTTTGGGACAGAATCATCATGAACTAATCTATATGGCTTAACCCACAGATAAAAATAGGTGGGAAAATGGCAATGAAACATTGTCTTTACGAGAAAGAGTGTTTTTGAAAAATGGCTTAATGTAAAAAAAAACAATTTATACTTTTGAGGAATTCAAAATACAAAAATACCGAAGATGCAGAAAAAACAGTAAATTTAGTTATGCTTTACACGTGTTTCAAGGAGTCAACCACTCATCAGCAGCATTTAAATCAAATAATATGGAAAGCCATAATCCAAAAGTAGTAAAAAAAGAAGTACTCATTACCAAAATATCGAAATAGGAGGCCAAATCCAATACCAAGGACATCCACCGAGTGCAATACACGGAATGAAGCCTTAGTATTTTTAAAGGGTTTGAATTTTGATAAAAACAGTAATTTTTATAAAATGCAAGGTGAATTTTTCATGTCATACAAGTCTGACTATTGGGCTGGTGAAAATCCTCGGGGACCTCTGGTCCACCAGCAGTGGCATCGGCCCAATGGTTTCATATACAAAAATATCGAAGTTGCGTAATACAGTCAAACCTGCCTTAGCGGTCACCTTGAATAAGCAGCCACCTGATTTTAAAAGTCACTTTTTATAGTTCTCTTTCGTAGTATATTTCATATTTAAAAGGCCAGTTTTACTCCTCCCCCAAGGTTACCTCTAAAATCAAGTTTCACTGTTCACCGTTAATTTCGTTATACTGTTCACGCAAGGTGAATTTTTCATGTCAGATCTATCTTTTACTGCAACAGTGTCAAGACATTTGATTTTTCTACACTCCATACTACTCTTCCACGTGATGAGATAAAGTCAGTACTTTGAGATTTAATATATCAGTCTTTCTGTACTAAAAAGGGTGAAAAAAAGATATTCATATTTGGTGAAACGTAAAGATGGGACATATTTTGTTAAACATCACACTGATTAACATAAGAAGTATACAGAGGAGAATGTTATCGCAAAGCTGGGATTCTTGATTGATAACATATTTATAGAATTTGAGGGATAAGTTTTCCAACACACAATATGGATAACTCAGGGAACTAATTGTGCGCCACTTTCAGCAGATTTGTTTCTTTTTTCGTATGAAGCAATTTTCAACAAGGGCTAGTTCAGAAAAAACAATAAGCTAGCCAAGTCTTTTAATCAGCTTACGTAATATAGATGATGTTATTTCATTTAACAATCCTCAGTTTTAGGATAACCCTCATCTTATATACCCAAAATGAACGTAAGATTAAAAAGACCACTGATACACCATAATCAGCATCATACCTGGACCTATGCCTCTTATGGACAACTCTGGGCGTCTGAAAACAAAACTCGACGACAGGCGTGATGATTTCGACTTTCCAATAGTGAACTTCCCTTTTTTGAGCAGTAATATTCCCACATCTCCGGCATATGGCGTCTTCATTTCTCAACTCATTCGCTATTGCCGTGCCTGTAGTTTGTATAGCGATTTTGCTAACAGAGTAAAATTACTGTCTCAAAAACTTATACAGATGGGTGCAGACGCAACGTTCCAAAAAGTGCACTTAAAGTGAACTTGAAGTTCATTTTTTAAGTGCATTCGCGTTCTCTTAGCTGTCGCGAAGTTCATTTTTTTGGAATAGGTAGCTATTCCATGACAGCTATTTTCGCGTTCACTAGTGAACTTCAAGTGCACTTGATAGCTGTCGCGAGGATCACTACTTAAAACGAAGGTTTCTAAATTAGATCGCATTTTACGCTATAGCCGAGGAAATTAAATATCTTTCCATGTAGCACGTTCTAAGTGGATAAGTAAATGCGAAACAAATGCAAATACATTAAATAAATAAAATTTAAAATCGATCTGATACTATTTTCCCGCTCCAAAATATACATCTAAATTTAGACACTAATTTTGTTCATCGGTCGGGGAAAGGGACTATATATTTTCATTACATTATAATTACCGACCATGGCCATATTCAAAACATAGTTTGCCGTATTTTTGCCGCTTTACTGTATCAAAGATGGGGAATATTTTACAAAGACTCTTAAAGATGTAACTTTTTCCGTTCCCGGGTTCAATTTCTAATGGTTCCCGCTTAACGTTGGACACACTTTCCCGTTTTCAGGTCCATTTTTTAGTAATTTTATTGCCAAAATCATGTTTCCAACTAGCTTGAAAAAGGCAAATCTCGCTTCCCGTGTATAACCAATTGATACCTTGTTTTGTAATAGATTTTTTTGTTTGCTTCACAGTACCCTATCTAACATGTTTTGTATGTTGCAATACATTTCTAAAATATTTTACATTATCATATCCTTTCGAGGAAGATTTATATATAGCTTTTTATAAAAGTCAGGCTTTTATCATGCGGTCGAAACTGATTCCTTACAAGCGACCAAACATATTCATTTTCTAAAATATTTTACATTATCATATCCTTATCATATAATGTCTGAAAAGTCAGGTTTTCATTATGCGGTTGAAACTTATTCTTTACAAATTAAGAAAAATATTTTACATTATCATATCCTTTCGAAGAAGTTTTATATGTCGCAATATAGTTTTTTATAAATCTTAACATAAATATGTCTGAAAAATGAGGTTTTAATTATGCGGTTGACACTTATTCTTTACAAATGATCAAAATTATTCATTTTTCTAAAATATATTTAACATTATCATATACTTTCGCAAAGTTTTGTAAGTCGCGATATAGCTTTAAATAAATCTTAGCATAAATATATCGGAAAAATGAGGTTTTCATCATGCGGTTGAAACTTGTTCTTTACAAATGACCAAAATAATTCATTTTTCTAAAATATTTTACATTATCATAAACTTTCGAAGAAGTTTTATATGTTGCGATATAGTTTTTTTATGAATCTTTGCAAAAATAGTTTTGAAAAGTCAGGTTTTCATTATGCGGTTGAAACTTACTCTTACAAATTACAAAGTTATTCATTTGTCTTAAATATTTTTACATTATCATATTCTTTCGAAGAAGTTTTTAGTATTTCGCGATATAGCTTTTCATAAATCTTAACGTTAATATGTTTGTAAATATATTGAAAAGTGAGGTTTTCATTATTCGGTTGAAACTTATTCTTTACAAATGACCAAAATTATTCATTTTTCTTAAATATTTTACATTATCATATCCTTTCGAAGAAGTTTTATATGTCGCAATATAGCTTTTTATGAATCTGTTTTGAAAAGTCAGGTTTTCATTATGCGGTTGAAACTAATTATTAAAATGACCAAAATTATTCATTGTTTCTTAAATATTTTACTTCGCGCAAAGTGGGCGATATTTCACCAGCATATAATTTCTCCAACTTTTGAGGTCATTTCTGACAACAGATGCATAAATGTGGTATCGCGAGAAAGGAAAAAAAGCTAAAATACAAAATATTTCAATTTTATAGGATTTGGGGAAAATACATAGTAATGTTGTGTCGCGATAATTGAAATAAGCACCAACATATTATATCTCCCATTTTGAGGTCATTTTTGACAAAAGATTATAAATTTGGTATCAAGAGAAAGGAAAAAAGGTACAATGCAAAATATTTCAATCTTATATGGTAATTTTTGGAAAAATAAATATAAATGTTGTGTCGCGATAAATGGAATAAGCACCAACATATAATATCTCCCATTTTAAGGTCATTTTGACAAAAGATTATAAATTTGGTATCACGAAAAAGAAAAAAAAGATAAAGTGCAAAATATTTCAATCTTATAAGGTAATTTTTAGAAAAATAAATATAAATATTGTGTCACGACAATTGAAATAAGCACCAACATATAATATCTCCCACTTTTGAGGTGATTTCTGACAAAAGATGTATAAATTTTACTGTTCATGATGCAGCTTCGGTATTTTTGTATTTTTTGGTATCACGAGAAAGGAAAAAAGCTAAAATACAAAATATTTCAATTTTATAGGATTTGGGAAAAATACATATTAATGTTGTGTCGCGATAATTGAAATAAGCAACAACATATGATATCTCCCCATTTTTGAGGTCATTTTTGACAAAAGATGTATTAATTTGGTATCGCGAGATTGGAAAAAAGCTAAGTGCAAAATATTTCAATCTTATATGGTAATTTTTTAGAAAAACCCATATAAATGTTGTATCGTGACAATTGAAATAAGCACCAACATATAATATCTCCCACTTTTGAGGTACTTTTTGACAAAAGATGTATAAATTTGGTATCGCGAGTAAGGAAAAAAGATAAAGTGCAAAATATTTCAATCTTATAGGGTAATTTTGGGAAAAAATCCTATAAATGTTGTGTCTCGATAAATGAAATAAGCACCAACATATAATATATCCCATTTTTTGATGTCATTTTGATAAAAGATGTATAAATTTGGTAAAGCCTGAAAGGAAAAAAAGCCAAAATGCAAACATTTCAATCGTATAAGGTAATTTTGGAAAAAATACATTTAAATAATTGAAATAAGCACCAATATATGATATCTCCCAATTTTGAAGTCATTTTTGACAAAAGATGTATAAATTTGGTATCAGGAGAAAGGAAAAAAAATTAATTTTGAAAAATGCAAAATATTTCAATCCTATAAGGTAATTTTGGGGAAAATAGATATAAATGTTGTGTCGTGACAATTGAAAGAAACACCAACTTATGATATCTCTTACTTTTGAGGTCATTTTTGACAAAAGATGTATACATTTGGTATCGCAAAAAAGGAAAAAAAGCTAAAATGAAAACATTTCAATCCTATAAGGTAATTTCGGGGAAAATATATATAAATGTTGTGTCGTGACAATTGAAGGTGTACAGTGATTTTTTGAACAGAGCAAAAACACTGTCCCAAAAGCTGCTTAGTCAGGGATTTGTTCAACCTATGTTAATTTCACCCTCAAGAAATTCTATGGCCGTCACCATCACATCATTGAAAGATATGACGTGTCAGTATCCCAAAAGAAAGTGGACATTTTCAGCAAGATTCACGTCTTCCCGGATTTGACAACCGACTTTGACATTTTCCTGGATTGCTCATTCACAGTGTGACGGGTGCTGTTAACGGAGCGCCTGATGTCACTCTCAGTTTCACTGGAGTTCACACTGTGAGTGCCTTTGCTTTGAATGTTGTGATTTCTATTTCTGTGCTTTGTGTCTGTCTAACGTCATTGTTTTGTGTCTAGCGTCATTGTTTTCTGTGTTCTCGTTTTGGCCATGTCTTTTGACTTCGATTTTTGTGAATTTCAACCCTTTGTTCCTTCGGTATTCTACTGCCTTTGTTTGAAATAAGCACCAACATATAATATCTCCCACTTTTGAGGTCATTTTTGACAAAAGATGTATAAATGTGAAAATTGTGACAAATGAAAAAAATTCAAATGCAAAATATTTCAATCTTATAAGGCAATTTTGGGAAAAAATACATATAAATGTTGGCTTGCGATAATTGAAATAAGCACTGACAAATGATATCTCCTTCTTTTAGATATTTTTTGACAAGAGATGTATAAATTTGGTATTGCGTGAAAGTTTTTTTGAAATTACATATGAATTCAGAGTCTCCAGCATGGACATACGCCTCTATAAAATACCATTTTTTGAAAGATTTATTACGATTATAATGAGACGTAAGCATGGAGTGTATACATAAAACAAAAGAACGCTATAATTTATAATGACATTTTTGTTTCAATTCATTATCAAAAATATATAAAAAAAGAGAATGATCGAAGTCGTCGAGTTTTCATACTTTAAAGTTAATTTCGTCATATTAATATCACATATTTTTAACTGACCAATCGTTAAGAGCAATCCAAAGCTGCCACGAAGTTCACTTCAAGTTCACTTCGCGATCACTTCCACGGTCGCATCTTCTTTACAAGTGCACCTGAAAGCGGTCACAAGTTCACTCTAGGCTGTCATGGAATCACTTTCAAGTGCACAGGAAGTGCAAGCGGGGAACGCTTTTGGAGTGCACTTGGACGGAAAGTTGCGTCAGCACACATCTGTACGCCAAGGATATGTTCAGTCACTGTTGCAATTGTAACTACAGAAGTTTTACTGTCGTCACCATAATTTGACAGACAGTTACAATGTTTATATTTTACAGATGAGAATAGATATCTTTGGGTAGATTCAGAGTATATTACCTGACTGACAAATACCGACTGTGACAAAACCGGACTATTTACTGGCAGTGTGACGGGTGCCACGCATTGAGCAGATCATGCTCACCCTTCCGGAGTACCTGATGATACCTCAGTTTTTGTAGGGGTTGACATTGCTAGAGCTTTAGTTTTGTGGCGTTCTTGTTCATTTTTTTTTATCTGATTTGTCTTTGTCATGCTGTCACAAATCATGTTTGATATGAATTGCCGTTGTTGGATTTTTTATTTTGGATTCCCCTTTTCATCATTTTTGCCTCGTAGTTCGTCTGCCGATGTATTCAGACGTAGTCATGCAACTAAGATGAGCATCAAACTGAATTTATTTTGAAATCGATTTTCGTTCGATATTCGTTCTTGTTCCAGTAAAAAAGTAGATGAATATCAAACTAGGGTTTTTTTCAGCTCTAAATTTGTTTGACGTTTCCGTCCTATTCATGCATGCTGTCACTGAATTAAATATCAACGTCCGAAATGATTGTAAATAAATTCAAAAAGGAAAGACATTATGCCATAGAACAAGATAAGGAATCGACTTTGCAAAAAGGATATTCCTCAGTTGTAAAAGCTTTACAGATCTAAAATTGCGAATTGAATAATACGATTATCAATTGATTGATGTAAAAACTGACAAATTTTGCTTTGAAGTCAATTTTAAAGAGAAAAGTGGACTTTCGTAATATTTTTTTAAGATCAATCACATGTTTCATATCATAAGTTCAAAATACACTCTACAAACATATCAAAATGTGTTACTTAGATTTCAGGGTCAAAACAATCGACATGTACATTTCATTTTTTTAATATATTCTACCTTAATTTAAAGATGATTTTCTTTAACTGGTTTTAAGAAAACCTCCCTAAGAATGAAAATGATTAGACAAATTCTCATGTATTACAACAAATAATAATTGACAAAAACGATAACTATTTTCTATATCGAGGTCAATGTTTATACCCAAAACTAACCCTAGATAAAAATGACTCGCTGTCTAGACAACACTTAATCTAAGGAAGCTCAGCTGTCTGCAGTGCTGTTTCTGCACAACAGGAAAAAAACTTGGTATTAATCTTCTGATAAGATTTTTATCTCTATGATATCAAACTAAAGTTCTTAGTTTATGTAAGAAAAATTATCTTTTTTAATGTTTACTGTGCTTTCTCTATAATATTGGCTTTATTCTAGACTGTCCGAATTATGTTATGCTTAAATAATTCCAAATATAATTGTAACGTTCATTTTCATTGTTCAACGTCATAAATAGCAAACGGAAATATTTTTAGATATTTCCATTTGCCCATTAATCTGCTCCGCAAAAATATAGTGCAGCAAATAAAGACGTCGTTAACATGGATCACGCAGTTTTTAACGTACAAAGTTGGAATTATAAGGATTAAACACTGATTTTTAGGAAATTATGTATGTATAAACTCCGGCAGCTCACTCACAAACTTAACATAAAGTCCTTCGGACTTTATTCAGTTTGTGAGTGAGCTGCCGGAGTTTATACATAGATAATTTCCAAAAAATGAGTGTTTAATCCTATAATAAACATTTCAATATGAAATGTGAATTATTTTAGGGGCCACACTTATCGCACGCGAAAAATAGCATAACAAAGGAATCCCTATTTTTCCTAAGGAAAACCCGGTTTTCGCTTCTGTAAACTTCCATAGCTTAACGCAAGTTTCCTTGTTCGGTAGCAAAAACTAGGTTTCTTAGAGCGAAACCTAGGTTTCGATGGCGAACACTAGGTTTTCCAGAGCTAAACTCGAGTTTCCCTACCTAAATGTAGGTTTCCCTCCATAAATGCATGCAAAGCTTAGCTAAACCCGAGTTTCCGCAGGGAAACCTAGATTGTGGAGGCAAAAACTAGGTTTCCTTGAGGGAAACTTAGGTTTCTGATCAAAAACCTAGGTTTAGCTTGTGTCCATAGGAAATACATAATAAGCCGATAACCGATATGATTGGTTGAAAAAATGTTTAGCCAATCCAAATGCGTTTTGAATAAGAATTCAAGTGATTTAAAATGCGATGGTCTTATTTCTTTAAGAACTGATAGATAAATAAAAATTATATAAATGAAAAAGGCAACATTTTTATCCAGATGGTAGTTAAAATATTGTTTTCCTTAGGACAAGTAGATCTTCCGTATTTTTGCTCATTTCCGCGTGCCATACACACTGCTAGTGCTGTAGTTTTTTGTTGTTATTGTTGCTTTTGTTTACTTATTTATTTGGCCTTTATCATCTTTTTTTATATTATATTGTTTCCTTTTGATATTCATTTTCCGATGCGTATACTATTACAAAAATTTGTGACCATAAATAAACCAATGGTTGCATTCGAAAACAAAAAAGTGCACCAAATTGAGCACCGCGCAGGAGGTTCATCGAAAGAAATTTCTAAATAAATGTTTGATAGCTCTTTGACTATTTCGTCTTTTGAGGTATGTTTTACTATTTAGAAAGTAAATTAATAAATTCAAACCGATGAAACAATTGTTGAAGACTCTTTTTCTTGTTAAAGAAGTAAATCTGCTTTCTCAGTGGCAAATATACATACAGGATTGCATTTTTGGTCCTTTGAGACAAATATTTGTGGTTTGACATGTGGATAGATCACTTCAAGAGGATGTGTCACCAACCACCATCACCTCTTCTTAAGCTTTGAACTCCAGCTTATGTTACAGTTTACATCCCTCTGATATCTAGTTTATATTCATCAATCAAACTGCATAAATTTCCTTTATGACAGTGATAATTGTTGTAGTTTTTTGGATATTGGATAAGAAATTGAAATTGTGTTGCAACGATTAATTTTAATATCTATGATTATGTATATTCATTTCTATAATTTCCTGAACGGTGTGGAAACATTTGTTCTCCTCTCTAGAGAGGAGAACATGTTTTGTGACATTTCCCGCCAAATTTATTTGGAATACAATCCTCAGTGTTTTTCGTCCAGTCATTAGAGAAACAGTTTCCACAACTTAAATACGTTAATTATGAAATTTCTCACATCTCGTTAAATAAATTTTCATATGTTTAAAAGCTCGGCAAGCCTCGCTTTCAAACATTTGAAAAATTTATTTAACTCGATGTGAGAAATTTCATAATCAACTAGTTCTCGTTATGGAAACTATATTTCTCTAATTTCTAGAAAATTTTACCAACATCAGTCCGATTTAATAAAAAAAAATATTTCTAATTTCTAGAGAGAGAACAACTCACGTAAAATTTCCCTCGCCAAATCGATTCTGAACATGATCCTCGGTGTAACATTATGTCATTAGAGAAACATTTTCCGCAACTCAAACACGTTAATTATTAAAGTAACTCACATCTTCTTAAATGATTTATCAAATGTTTAAAAACTCGGCAAGTTTTTTTTCAAACATTTGCAATTTTTTTCAATTCGATGTGAGAAATTTCGTAATCAACTTTGTTCTCGCTGTAGAAAATATATGTTAATGAATCGTCACCTTTAGACTCATTATAACGCCGAATATAATAACCGTACTTCTTATACTCGCTATAGATAGTCATTATGTATTCCAAGTGGTCGTAATCAAACGCAATTATAACCAGCATTTTTTATATGTTGTATCAATTTGGTGAGAATAAAACTGAATAAATAGAACGCTGGCAAAGCTTATCACATTTCCTTATCGCGATTCTTCTCGTTTGATCTATCGTTCTGTGCAAATGGTTTGAATTGGCACATAAAATCTATGAAAAACATAAAAAGGTATATCATTTTTAATAGTGTAGACGAGTTCTATCATTATTTTTATCATAAGCTTTTAGACAGTATTCGGTTATCGGTCTTGCAAATGTTTAGATTTGTTCTGGTGTCAAAATGGTGTTCTTAGAATGGAGACTTATGGTAGGTTTACACTGCCGATCAAAGCAACTCGACCGAACTCGGGCTATGAATATTTATGAATATTCATCGATCGGAACACTAATCTTGGATGCTCGTATTCGGTCTACTAACCAAATCGGGGCGATCTTACTAACACTGCTAAGCTCGAGCTGTGTTCCCGAATATTTTTTACATTTTTAAAATGTCTTGAAGAGGTCGTGTGCATTATATGTCGAGAACAGGTCGGGAATCAATTGGAGTCTGATCGAGTTAGACGTGGAGAGGTCGAAAAGGGATCGGCCTTGACCGAGTTTCAATATTTTAGCCAATCATGCAGATTTCTACCCGACTTTAACTCATTCTCTTCTCGATTAATGCCGAGTCCCTTCCAGATTAATTCGATCAGTACTTGATCATTACTCGAATAACATATTTTTTTATTTTTTTCTATACAAGATCTTCCCGACCATAACACGATTTTTACCGACCTGTATCCGCCTTTTACTCGACCAATCGAGACCTGTACTCGATTTAACACGACAGCATGTCATCTTTTCACAATAGCACAACTTCAGGCTTTCAAGAGCCTCAGTGTCTCACTGGGGCCTTACTTCGGTTTGTAGAGGAGCCATCCAATGACCATTGTGATCAAGTTTAGCTAAAGATCATCTTTGATATGATGAGAATCTGCCGGATACTATCTCAAGTTGAGACAAGCCAAGGACTATTGATTTCAATTTTTCACAAAGAAATTTCAGAGTAGAAGATCTTTGAATGGATATCCTAGGAGGATCGAATGTTAAATTATGTTCCCCGTTGTCGGCCATATTGGATCGCATGCAGTCAAGATGTGTACTATTTTGGAAGGGGAACATCCAAGGACTATTTTGACAAATTATGGCTGCAATTGGTCCAGTGAATTCAGAGAAGATCCTTCCGGTACAATGTTAACCTTTGTACCCCTTTTAGCTGCTGTCATTTTGTATTAGCTAACGATATGGCAGACGCTTTTTTTGAAAAGGTACTATCCATGGGCGATCGTAACAAGTTACGTCTAATTGGTTAAGGGGTTTCAGAAGTAACGTTTAAATGTCTTTTCTCATAAGATCCAATTTTAAACTATATTCCCAGTTGGCGGTTATATTGGATTAGAAGCGGACATAACGGTTTTTTTACATTGAAACAACCAACGTCTATCGTGACTCGGCGGTCTCTGGGGGAGAAGATATTTGAATGAAGAGTTCATGGACAACGGAAACACAAAATAATGGCAAAAGCTCAACCTGGCTATAT